>CACTHL010000033.1:0-186579 GCA_902712375.1 Dioscorea dumetorum
CTGTGAAGAGCTGGCTCCGGCCGGGAAACCCAGAATGGTATTTCTACCACCCACGAGGGCGGAAGTACAGAAATAGCACAAGGCTGAACAGGGTTACAATCGCTAAATTCTAGAAAGCACTTGTATTTTACAAAGGCAGAGCTCCGAAATGTGTTAAAACGGATTGGATGATGCATGAGTTGAGGCTGTCATCGCCTTCTGATTGATCTCTGCTGAAAAGACCTTCAGTTAAACACATCTCAACCGAGTAAATATCACATGAACCATTGTATGACAATTAGAAACCACTTCTGTTTGTTCAAAGCATGGTAACTATCCATGCGTATACATTGGCAGGATTCTTGGGTAATCTGCGAAATTTTCAAGAAAATCAATTCTTTGGAACGGAGCGGAAAATTGCAACCCTGTACGCCAACCACACCAAAGACAGATAATTCAAATTTCTTCAGCAATTCAGCTGCCAACACTCCTTTTGGTTCTGAAAATCTCTTCTGCATAACAGAAGGCAGATATAAAATTCAATTTGGCAGCATTATCAACTTGCAACATTAGCCAAAATATCAGATAAAACAAAAACCTTCATCACTTCACATCACTGATAGCATGGTTTTCTCCTCAGTTGATCCATCACTAACTTCATCCCAGTCAGTTGATGTTTCTCCTGTTCTTCTAAAGATGACTCCTGAAAAACTTGCAGATGATAGAACCCTGGCATACAAAGAATTTGCAAATGATTCCCAACCGGGGATAAAGTGGGACTGCAGCAGTGGACAAAAAGGTTCATTGATAAGAGAGGATTTTAAACACATGCTAGCCTAGCAGTGAAGTGGGGGACAATGTGAGGATGATGAGTTATACAATCAACTCATTCACTGATCTCTCCGGTGTGTAGAAACCAAACTTCACTTGGGAATCTTCACCTTCTCACTGTCAAATGAAAAACAGCTACTCTACAAGCAAACAACATAATTGATTAGATGATTCTTGAAGAAAATCACTCTCATTCTCACATTATTGTAATTAGTTTGTCTTAGGATATTATCCAAAGCAACTTGATTATAATGAACAGTTTTACCAGGATAAAACTAGGAAAAGAAGCTCAGAGCTTTCAAATAATATGAAGTAAAATGAAGAATCCGGGAAGTTGCATTGAAGAAGAAGACGTACAATAATGTTCCTATGGACAGCTATTGAGGTCAAATAAATAAGTTTCACCTGCAAGCACTAATCATATCGAAAGAAAAAATCATTTATCACTCAAATCAAAATGGTGAAATGAAAGTGAACTCACAATTTGCAGAGACAATGCAAGGAGGCATAAGCTTTTATTCTCCACATTTTACAACAATCTTACATGATGTTGGTTTTGTTAAGCATCACGCCCAACCTGTATTCTCTAGTTCATGAATAAAATTAGTGTCGGCTACTTGTAAGTCACATTCAAATTCTTCATATTTTTTCTTTCAGTGTAGTGATTTTCTGAAGTCCTTCAGAATCAATCGACAAAAATGACCAGAATTGAGGCCATTCTGCGTTATGGTTTGGGTAATTTAGAAGTGGAAGGAATAAACCTTCAGTTTTCACACTACACTCCATCCATATTCCTTCTTCAGACCAATCCCATCCATTGAACTTCTGAGCCTAACAACTTCCTCCCAGTTTCCCACATCTGCAGACATGTTTGACAAAGAAATATAAACCCCAGAATCAGTAGGCTCCAGTTCAAGAACCTTCTGCGCTGCTACTTTTCCCAGCTCAACATCACCATGTACTCTACAAGCACCAAGCAGTGTGCTCCACACTAATGAATCAGGTTTAATAGGCATCTTACGAATGAAATCTGCAGCCTCTTTAATCCTACCAGATCGTCCAAGTAAATCAACAATACAGGCATAGTGGCATAACTCTGGTTCAATCCCATAATCTCTGCTCATAGAATTAAAATGGAGAAAGCCTTCATTCACCAAGCCGTTATGACTACATGCAGATAAAACACCAACCATAGTCACAGAATCAGGTTTAACACCATGCTCTTTCATCATGCTAAAGATCTCCAGAGCTTCTACACCTCTTCCATGTTGAGCATAACCATCCATCATTGCTGTCCATGTGATCAAGTCTGGACTTTCTATCTCATCAAACACTCTGCGAGAATCATCAATGCTCCCGCATTTTGAGTACATTGTCACTAGAGCACTACTAACAGAAAGACAATGAGTAATTCCAGCCCTGATAACATGGCCATGCAATTGTGTGCCCAAACTTTGCTTTGATAAGTTTGCACACAACCCAAGAACTGACGAACATGTAAAACTGTCCACCTCACCACCAGCAATCAGCATTCTATGGAAAACCAAGAGCGCCTCCTCGCTTGAATGATCTGATACATATGCTGAAATCATGGAGGACCACATTACTTGATCCTTATGCAGTGTCCAATCAAAGGTTCTTCTTGCATAGATCAGAGATTTGCATTTTGTATACATGCTGACAAGAGCACCCCCAATTAGAGAATCAGGAGCAAGTCCTAAGCGAAGAGCATACGCGTGAATTTCCTTTCCCCTTGTCAAGAACTGGGGAAAACAGACTGCAGTAAGAACAGAAGATAACGTTACGTGATCAATTCTTACTTTCTCAAGGATCATTTCCTTGAACAAGTGAAATGCCTTTTCTGAACGACCATGCTCTGCAAAGCCGGCTATCATGGAGGACCATGCAACTGTGTCTCTTTCAGGCATTTGTAGGAATATCTCATAACTATCATCTATGCTGTCCAATTTAGAGTACATGGTGAAAAGTGCACATCCCACCAAAACATCAGACACTAATCCAGCTTTTAGAACATAAGAATGGACCTGCCTTCCCAAGCCTGTAGAATCAATGATGCTTAAAATGCTAGCGAAACAAAACTTATCTGGATTCAAGCCTTCACGAAACATCTTTTGAAACAGTTCAATTGATTTTGTAAAGCTATTGTTTTGCACAAGACCTGATATCATAGCCGACAAAGTATTAGGAGATTCCACGATGCCTGCCTCCTTGAACACTTCCTCAGACATCCAAACATCCCCGGTCTTTGCATATGCACTAATCAAAGCATTTTTCACTACAACATCCATAAAAACCCCATTTTTAAGCACCCAACAGTGGAGATTGTGAACCGCGTTCATTATTAAAGGTTTACTGCAAGCGGCAAGCACACTTGTTATTGTGAAATTGTTCACTTCCACCTTTGCATGTATCATTTCCTTGAAGAACTGAATTGCATGAAAAGCATCCTCCTTTTGAGAAAACCCAGAAATAATAGCTGTCCACGAAACCACATTTCGAACTGGCATCTTAGAAAAATGCTTCACAGCTGCATACATGTCACCACATTTCGCATACAAATCAACAATAGCAGTCCCAACAAATACATCATCTCCAGCGTTACATTTAACTACCCAAGCATGAATACCTCTACCCATCTCAAGTTCCCTAACTGCCGCACAGGCGCTCAACACACTCGAAAAAGTAAAGCCATTCGGCATACAAAACCCATCCACCATCTCAAGGAAAAGCTCCAAAGCAACTAAATTCTCACCATTTCTAACACCCCCAGCAATAACAGCATTCCAACAGACCACATTCTCAGTATCAACCTCCAAGAACAACTTCAGAGCATCACCAAACCTTCCAGTCTTCGCAAACAAATCTACCAACCCAGTAAGCACATAACCATTGAGAAAAAACCCATTTTTAAGAACAAGGGAACATAACTGCTCACCAAAATCAATCCTTTGAGAAGCCACACACGCCGACAACACACTCCCGTAGGTGAACTGATTTGGCTGGAAACCAAGAGAGCGCAAGTCTTGGAAGGTTGCTAGAGATCTATCAAACCGAGAAGCGTGGTTGTGGCATGAAATTGCAAGGTTCCAAGAGACGAGGTTTGGTTGGGGAATTTCATCGAGTATTTGGAGTGCATCTTCAATGCGGCCGCGTTTTAGGTGAGAATCAGCGAGGCAGTTGGCGGAGAAGATGTCAGAGTGAGGATTGACTAGAGCTTTGGAGGTGGAGGTGGAGATGCGGGAATGGAGATAGGAACCACTAAGAGGAAAGAGAGAAGAAAATAGAGGTGATCTCCATTTCATAATGTTTGGAATTTGGAGGGAAATCAGACTTCGGAGACGTTGGAGCCGTTGTTTAAAAAGTTATATATATATATATATATATATGAAGCCGCCTCAATTGTTGTAAGATAAAAACACACAAACGAATGTTTAATTCTATGCTGTGCACAGGTCTCTAACTATGCATATGCTTATTGTATTTGTCAACACAATCATATATGAAATTTTGATTCAACGGCATGGATCTTATTGCGAAAAATATTTGTGTAAAAATTTTATTACCTAAGTCCAAAACTCATTAGATGTAAAAGTCTTTGGTTGTGAGCGCAAGTTTACAACTCAAACCTTGTGTCTCCTAATAAAAACACTCAACCGAATATTTAATTATTTATTGTGCACATGTCTCTAACTATACAGATACTTAGTGCATTTGTCAACACAGTCAGTCATATATAAAATTTTGATTCAGCAGCATTGATCTCATTACGAAAAAAAAAAAAAAAGTGGAAATTTTATTACCTATGTCCTAAACATATTAAATGTATAAGTTATTGATTGTGAGTATGAGTTTACAACTCAAAACTTGTGTCGCCAGATAAAAGCACACAACTAAATGTTTAATTCTCCGTTGTGACCACTTCTCTAACTATACATATGCTTAGTACATATGGCAAGACAATCATAACTATCTTAAGAAGGGACCAAACAAAAAATCAAGATGGCAAAATATATTTATTATTTGTCATAGGTTAGTTTGTAATCATCATTTAGTTAAATAATAAATTTTTACAAAAACTCCCGCTAAAAATATGATTTGTCATACTAGATGGACTAATTTGTAAAAGACCAAAAAGCTAAATAATAGTTTTTTTAAAAAATAAATTTTTATAAATATGTTTTCAAGAAATATTATTTTACACACCTGACGCCTACAGTTGATAGTTCAAATCTTAACCAATATTTTAAAATCTCATAAATTAAGAAAATAAAAAATATATACAACTAATTTTTACTATTAGTTAGGAAAAGTAAACATGAAGAAAGTGGTTATTCATAAGTTAAAACAAATTCTTACACATAAATATTATTATTTTGAGAAAAGTTTGCTAGACTACTAAATTGTTTTATATTTTTAGCAATTTAAAACTTGTGAATTGAGTTTTGACGGTGGAGTACTCTGTAATTTAATTTTTTTCTTAAAAAGTATTAAAAAAATCTAAATTTATATTTTTATCTTTACGTATATTACTAAAACATGTACTAATCAAGAACCATTCAAATCTACCTCTAAGTATGACTTAAATGAATTTTAAATACTATGTAAATATATTAGAATAATTTTTAAATAACATATGATTAAATGATATAAATAAGGGAAAAAAATACAACCATATTCATTTTTACGCCATACTAATGATAATTAATAGAGTGAAGTGTTTTGATATTTTTTGCACAGAAATTAGATTATAGTATACTAAAATATTAAAACTCAAACTAATTAAAAACATCTAATTGATTAAGAAGCAAATTGCATGATAGTTTATCAAAATTTCCCCTATTACTTTTATAGCTTTTATATAATATTTTTAATCAGAAGAAATTAATAAAAATATATAAGTTAGATTTTAATATAAATAAATAATAATAGTGATGGAAGAATCGGTCACCGTTTAGGCATCCATGGCCGTCCATTATCCAATATAGTGACACATAGCAAAAGGTGATAAATGAGAAATTAAAGAAACCGGCGACTTTGAAACATCACATGAAGCCATTGGATGCAACTAATGTGCTTGACCTGTTTCAGTTACTTGAGCACCAAAAAGCCTTATTTTCATACTCAACCATTTTTATGTTTTTGATTATTTTTTTCCGTGTGAAAATTATTACTGCTATTAATTTATCCAAAGTGATTTGTCAAGGCTGTCTTTTCTGATATCCTTTGACAATTTATTAATTATTTTCTTAACTAACACCTAATCAAAACATATGATGTTTGTACTCCTTATTTTTTTAATAATAATTAAATTTTTATATAAATGAGTAGACTCCAAACATTCTTCTATCAGTTTTTGAAATAAAAATAAATTGAAAACTTAGAACAAACTTAACATCTACTGGACATATAATATTAATTAGTATTTTTATCACACATGAGTTATTTATCTTGAATGCACCCTCATCTCGTCAATGCAAGTAAATAGAAGATACAATGAGTTATTTTTTTTTTTAATAAAAATTTAAATATTCATCATCTTGCATCATATTATACATGAGGGATTTATATTAATATCTCTAACCATTTGACTTATGAGTCATCATACTCTTTGTATTTTTAAAATGTATGATGATGTATGCATTTTATCCAGAAATAATTAATGAAATAAATGAATACAAAACAAAATTCAAATCCCAAACAAAAAACATCATTTCAATTTGAGTTCCTAGAACCTAAACTGTGAATCTATAAAACTAAGCTGACTTCAGAGTCAACCCTTATCACTTTCCATGAACCCCCAGTCTTTGCATGACCGGCTTAAATAAATAAATTACATTCACTGTTCCCACAATGAATGACCTGCTTAAAAAGCTCAGCCCACAGAGTCACACAGTAAAAGACACATATCTACTCCATGCATGATCTCTTCTCAAATCTCAGCTCATTCAATGCACGCGGTTCTCTAATCCAAAGAAACAATGAGAGAAGAGAGAAGAGAGAAGAGAGAAGAGAGAGAGATCTTGGTTGACTTTTTGGCATGAAGTAAATGCACCTTGCTGTCCCTTGCCCCCCAATATTGAAGTCAATCACAAAGTTTGCTCTCTCTTCTCTCTATAAATCTGTCAAAAAAGATAGAGCTCCACTTGTCAAGGTGGTGATATATATACTTGTTTTCAGAAACACAAAGGTAATTAGAAGGAAGATGGGTAGACCTCCATGTTGTGACAAAGCAGGGGTGAAGAAAGGTCCTTGGACACCAGAAGAAGATATCATGCTGGTTTCCTACATCCAAGATCATGGCCCTGGGAATTGGAGAAGTATCCCTGCAAACACTGGTTGGCAAATAGCTAGATAGTGTTTTATTGTAAACTGATTAGTAGTAATCGATCTTTGTTTGTTTTGTTTTTGAATTATGTCTGGTTCTTGTTTGCAGGGTTGAAGAGATGCAGTAAAAGTTGCAGACTTAGATGGACTAATTATTTGAGGCCTGGGATTAAACGTGGCAGTTTTAGTGAGCAAGAAGAGAAACTCATTGTTCATCTTCAAGCTCTTCTTGGAAATAGGTTTGTGCATGTTCTTTGTACGTTGTTTTTTATTTAAAGTGATTTTAGTTATTCATGAACTTAATTGATTGATTCTATCTGATGATGAATTAATTAATTAATTAATTAATTACTGAAGGTGGGCAGCAATAGCTTCTTATCTGCCTGAGAGAACAGACAATGATATCAAGAACTATTGGAACACACATCTGAAGAAGAAGCTAAACAACAAAGTTCAAAACCATGGTATTGATAAAGGTAAGTGGGAAAGAAGGCTTCAGACTGACATTAACATGGCAAAACAAGCACTTCTTGATGCTTTGAGTTTGGATAAAGCACCAAACTGTGAACTTAATTCAGTTACTACTTTTAATAATTCTTCTTCTTCATCATCATCATCATCATCAACAACAACAGCAACAACAACTTATGCAGCAAATGCTGATAACATATCAAGGTTGCTTGAAGGATGGATGAAGGAGAAGTCTAGTGCTTCTACTCAGAGTTCAACAACCAGTGCTAACACAATGGCAATGGATTCTCCATCCAGTGGAGGAACTGTGACCTTTGATGAGACTGGTTTAATTCCTTGCTCTTTTCTTGAGACTTGGCTCTTTGATGAGAATGTCTCTGAGAAAGAAGAAGAACAAGATGGCTTTCTTGATGTTTCTTTAGTTGATAATGCAGTATTCCTTTGAAGAATGAATGGAAATTAACTACAAGTCATGCAGTACTTTTTCTTGTTATTATTATTCTTAATTTAGTGCTAGTGACTTCATGTCTAGTACCTTAAGTTTACCATGAATGCTTTCTGAAAATGGATCAAGATATATATGGTACTTTTTGGGTGATAAATGAAAGTGGAAAAAAAAAAAAGAGAAGGCTGAGGTACTTGCATGGTCCACATGCAAACAAAGCTGTAAAAGAAAAAGCAGCAAAGAAGAGTCTCATGGTTGTCATGACTGCTCAAAGTCACTGCTTAATTACTGTGACCAAAAGATATCTTCATTCAATGCAGTTTCTATTACAACGCATCCATGTGATCACACTTGACTCCTTGCCACACTCTTCTAATATATATATGATATGTATGCATGTCGGCATAAACTTTTACGTTGCATGTGAGTGCATGCATATATATATATATATATGATATGTGTTCATGTAGGTATAAACTTTTAGGTTGCATGTGAGTGCATGCACATGCATGGTTAGGTTTGGAAAACATTAATTAAGCAACTCATGTTGTTGTTTCTATTTGAGTTATGTGAAATGGATTTCTATCTCCTTTTCACCATAACCAACCTCGCAGACCATTCCATGTGCTTTCTCATCTTATAAGGATGCCAGCAATGTTATGGAACATGTGATGATACACTGTAACATATAGAACCATATTCCTAAGACTACAATGACATAAAATAAAGGTGAGAACGACATAATAGACGCTTAAATATCTATAAATTAATATGATCAATATTATGATAATAAACAGATTGTGCATTCTTTTACAAATATGATAAGTGTTATTTAAAAAACAAACATATATATATTAAATTACACCGGTTATAATAGTTTAATGACTCATAGTGAATTAATGACGATTTATCATATGCATGCACCCAAAATAATATGTTAATCATAGATCATAACTTCACGATAATAAAATCTGCATAGTCACATAGCCATGGAAAAGGAGGAGAATATGATTTCTCTCATAATGAACTTGTTGAATAATGAATGAACAATAGTATACAATATCTCTAGAGTATTATACATTGTCTATACGGTACAGTAACACTAAGAGATCTTGATTTTTAAGCTATTCATTCACTATTCTAATAAGAGATTACAGTACTACCAATAGTCCTCTCGTGCATAACAAACTGTAAAAAATACTTTTCAAACTTGAAATAGTGTTCAAAAGTGAATAGTACTGAGATGGCCAGTGAATAATTTGGTTTTGGTACAGAGATGAGGACTTGTTCAAAGACATTAATTGTTTTTCCGGCGTATTATGTGACAAAGAAGTTTAATATAGTTTGACGTTGTTCCTAGCTGCAATTGAAGTAAAGAGGAATTTGAAGTGGAGTATGTATTTATTGAGATCATTAATATGGTTTGTACCCAAAGGACATTTCTTTGACTGGTTCCAAATGCAACTGTTTCATTTCATTATTAGAACAATAATTAGACAGGATTTCCCAATTTTGCAAGTATTGTTTTGTGAATTTTCAGGCGAAATTATCAAAAAAAAAAAATCATGCAGGACGGAAAAAATAATTAATTATCAGTAATTTAATTTTTACTATTTTTTATAAAGATGAATAAATAATAAACATTAAAAAATATAATACAAATATTGATGAAATGACACAAAGATCCATCATAAAAAAATATAAGAATTGTGGGCTTTGAAAGGAATCAAACACATAAACTCCAGGCTATAGCTGCGCTACAAATTAATGAATGTTTCTACTTATTTCTTTTAATTTTGTATTTTAATTACAAAGTAGCTCAACTATTTTGTTTCAGTGTTCTATTTATGAAAATACTGAAAATATAGAGGAGATTTAATTATTTTGATCCTCAAATTCTTTTATTTTGTATTAATCCAACCTGATACCAAAATATTATAAAATTAAGTGACAAGTTTTTACAAATTATCATTTTACGGTATAGCATTTCTCCCTATTCAGGTATGAACAGTGACTACGCTGGAATTACACATAAATTTCTTTTCACCTTCTCAAAGCCACATTTTTCTTCATGCCTTGTAATTTTTTGAATTAAATGTTTTTTAAAAACCATTAATTAACTTATACAATCAATTTTAAAATTGGTTATATTTCTAGTATATTTAATCGAATTTAATAAAATAATATATTCATCTATTAATATGTTTTTTTTTTTTGACAAAGCAAACTAACCACATACCACTGGCGCTAGTTTATATATAATATTATCGATAGGCACAAGAATTGGGATTGCAAACTCATAGTTAAATACTTTTTTTTATACTATTTTTTAGAAATATTAAAAATCTTGAAATAAAAGTCCCAATAAAACACTTTACACCGAGGCCAACATCACTTGATCCAAGTTATTTGGTATAAATACGTTATATTCTACAAACTGACTTTCATGACATATGATTATCATTTTTTTTAGTAAAGAAATGAGTTAATTCCCACTCAGATGTGGCAAATCCGGCACATTTGATGAAAAAATAAAATAATCCATTTGGATTCGTTTAACATGTCTAATGTTGGCATCACGACACAAATATCTAATCCAACATTTTGCCTAGGGATCATAACATTGAGTCGATCTCGATCATTGACCGTCCAATCAGCACAGGGCAATGGCTTAGACCTCCCGGGTTCCCATTCAAATGGCTGAATATCAGCTAGCAATACCAAAACACCGTCTCAGCTTCCTCAATGACGTGTTTGTTTACCATAGTTTTCTCTGAAGAATCCAACGAATAACATCATGCCACGTCGTCGCTTAACCAGTAAAGCTGTTCCCGAATAAACAGCTGATCTTTTCTTTTTAAACCGCCTTCTTCTCCACTCCTCTGTTGGAGGGAAATCGGCTTCTTCTTCTCCGTGAGAAGCCATTCTCGAGAGAGAGAGAGAGAGAGAGAGACGGTTCGCTAGGGTTTTGTAGAAGATCAGCGTCGGCGTCGGCGGAGAAGGAGGAGGAGGAGGTGAGATCAGTTTTTGAACCCCACTGCTTCGTTTTCTGATGATCATTAGGATCTTGCTGCTGTGTCTGATCTCGATTCGTTGAGGAATGTGTAAGATCTGTTACCTTGGTTTCTTTCTCCGGGTATTTACTTTGATTTCAGTTATTGTTCCATTTTGGATGTGATTTTTTAACTAGGGTATCACTGTGCTATGTGATCTTTTTTTTGAGCTATTGCTGGCGATCGCATGAGGGTTTTTCGGATTTAGGATTTATGAATGGGTTTTTGGTCGATTCTTGTGTTCTATCTCGGATCTTTCTAGTGCTTTTTGTTATTTTCGTCATAATTTTAAACATATGCATGATAATATACTGAATCTGTTCTTATTAACTTTGATAAATCCGATTAAGGAGTGCTTTTTGGGATCGGCCTTAGATTTATTAGTTTATGTCAGGTGGATTTGCCAAGCAACTTCGATGCTTGAATGAATGGAAGACTTCTGGTGCACGAGGGATTGTGCTGAATGACCATCCATCTATCAGTTGGCATTCTGCTTTATTTTATTTTATTTATTATTATTATTATTTTTTAGTAGCTGTCATTTGGCATTCTTGGGTGAGGATATATGTGTGTTTGGATTCTGGTACACTGTACTGTGACTTCTTGTTTCTGATAATGCCAGAGGAATCTGGAAAGTCACATTTGCACAGACTTTTTTATCTTCATAGAGCTGTAATTGTGTCTTGATTTGTTTGAGGACGTTTTCTTGGTGAGCTGTGTGGAATATGTTTGGGATTTCAACTGGAAAACCTAATGAATATGTTGAAAAACCAAAGAGCCTGAATAGAGAAACAATTATTTAGGTTGTGACGAATGCATTGCTCAACCATCATTACAATCATGCTATTCTGACTTGCATGTTTGCATAGTCTGGGTTGAAATGTGATAAAAATTTATTGATGTAAAAGCCTGTTAGTTTTTTTTTAATATATAATATAAAAAAGGAAGCTCATTAGTACCTCATGCCAATATGCTATAGGGAAAATCAATCCTCTGAAGCTGGCAAGCGGGCATGCTTAAGCAATAGACACCTAGGAATCGCTCATTTCAGGCAAGACAAAAGGCATGCACAGGATCTTGATCTTAACAAACGGTTTATTGATTTCATTTTGTTTGTTTGAATCTCGTAAATTGGTTGTTTCATTTTAAGGATAATAGGAAATTCTCATATGATTTTTGAGCATTCTTCTCCTTTTCAAGAATTTCTTTTTACCTTCCAGCTTGTAAGTGACAATTGTTGATCCCTGTTGCAGATATCTGAAGCAAAAATAATGGAAATTGAGGCCCAAAAGATTCAAAATGTAAGTTTTTCTCGATACTATAAAAAACCACTGGACTTAATACATATTGTCACAATGCAATTGAGATGATTGAAAAAAGAAATTTTATGTGTTTCCTGTCCAAACTCTGTCGTTAGTCAACCTAATGCCAGAGTTGGATCGTTTTAGTTCTACTGTGGTATCTCATCTCCATATTTTGAACATGCATCAGCCTTTGGATCTATTTAGAATATTGATTATTTGACGCTCATCTTAGTTTTAATGTGATTACTGTGAGTTTTTTAGAAGGACTGAAATAACGTTACATGCTATAGGTTCGGACAAGTGATTGCCCGAGCTTGAGTGGAAGCCAATATCAATCTGGTCGATTTCCTAAGGTCTCCATTGGTATCACCGTTGATAAAAACCAAAAGATTGGATCAGATCATGCTGGAAAGGACCATTGGGCTGCATTACCTTCATTGAGGAGAAACTCTTTATCTCAGGACAAAGTACTTGAACAGAGGAATATACCAGTAACTACAGGAATTGTAGAAGAAATACAAGTCGAAAACGGAAGACAGACGTTTAAGTTCCGCCCAATACTTATTCCAGCATTGCGGTCAGAGGAAGGTTCAGGAAAGAAATCAGATGTTGTTTATAAGAAAAGTGATTCCGAAAACACCAGGAAGGTGGAAGGCGCTGCGTCTGCTGTAAAGCAGGCAATGCATTTTGTAGATGAAAGAGCCTCTGAGAAGTCTGAAAAAATGGGTAGCTGCAATACTGAAGCTCTGAGAATGAAGCTCTGGGAGATTCTGGGTGTTGCTCCTGAAGACAAGCTGATTTCATCAAGTCCTGATGATTCCTCCAAACATTCAAACATTGATCCAAAAGATAAATCTCACATGGCCGAAGCTACCAAACACAAGAACTCAGATACAATCGAGGATGACACAGAAAGTCCCGATCAAACCCAGAAAAGACCTCTCACTCGTTCTGTGACCAGAAAGAATGCCGCTACTAGAACAGTTCCCAAATTGCAGCAAGATGTCAACCGCAGAAGGAAGTTATTATCCTCCCCCCGTAGTGTTATGAAGCTGAAATTTCAAAAGAATATCTTTTCCTTTGATGAACGTGAAGGCAGAGCAGGGCGCTCAGAGCATGCTATCAAAGGTCAGTCATCCTCCTTTAACAGGAAGAAAACTGAACGGAAGAAAGCTGGATTTGACCCACAGAAGAAATTTTTTCCTCAACTATCACATCCAGAGAAGCGTTTGCAGACCAGTGGTAAGCAACAAATAGTCAAGGCGGCTTATAAAGCAACATCAGGGAGTAAGAACGCAGGAGACCCTCCTTGTCGTCCATGTCAATCAAAGGACTTCTGTCCAGCATATGAAACTAGAAAATCAAGCCAGACCTTACAAAAATCAAATGAAGTTCTAAAGGACAATCAGGTTTCACATGCAGACGCTAAAGAAAACGTCAATAGTAAAGAGATACATGAAAATGCTGATAATATGTCCCTGAAAGCAATTACAAGTCCATATAAAGGCTTGAAGAGTCCGTCTGTGGCGAGGAATGGAAATTCGCATGCGAAGCCAACAAGTCCACCACGGACGAGGACTACAGACCCCGTGGATGATTTGCGAAGTCCTATGTCTCCAGAAGCGAAGACGAGTTCATTTGAAGGTTTGAAGATTCCATCGGTGACAAGGAATGGCAACTCCCAGATGAGGCCAACAAGTCCACCACCATGGATGAGGAATGCAGACCTAGTGGATGATCTTCAAAGTCCAACACTTGCCATGGATGGGGCACCACCTTTATCAACAAGTAAAACACCAGATAATAAACCATTTAATTCAGGTGAAGCTCGGCCAAAATTTTTTGGAAGGAGACTATTTTATTCAAGAAGTTCAGATGACTCCAGACAGTCCAGCAGATTAGACATGCAAACAGAATCTTCTGTATCCTTTTTTCTCGTCTATCCATTAGTTAAATTAAACTTCCAATGATGAATATTAAGAAAGAGTACTGCTTTCCGTTTCGTTTGCCTTAGCCAGCATTCCCAGGATAACAGTGGAGAAACTGTTGGGCATGCTCCAAAAGAGAAGGAAACAGAAAGACAGTTGTCTGTATCTCCAAGAGAAAAGCGGGACTCTTGGAGCTTTGCAGCAAACGTAGCAGCCAATAAAGGTTGTATGATTCTCCATTTAGACTGCGGTATGCATCATGCTTCATTTTATGTGATGGTGACTGATCTTCTAGACAGTTCGCATGGCATGCTTAGCAGCTGGCTATGGTTGGCAGCTAACCAGCTTGTTATTAATGACATTTGATAGTGCTCAAGCCGAACTCTGCTCGCAAATTAAATAGATCACTGCATTTCAAGTGACATATTACTTCTTGCTATCTTCTTTCCTGATCAACAACGTGTTGGCTCCTTTAAGGTAGAACTGCTTTGTACTCCTAAGTATCCTCTGGCCTTCTGAGACAAATAGGGAATTTAGGTGAAAACCTTTCACTGATGGCTTGCAATGTTCAACCTGCCATTAAATGTAGTTGTTTCATGGTTGAACTTGGTGACACATGGTAATAAAAATAATTGTTGCAGAAGTTCAGAAATTACTAATTTGTTGGGTGAAACAATTTGTTCATAGGATATTTAAGATTTGAAATTTCCACTGTAGGTTTCAAATATATGGGTGGAAGCTCTGGGAGTGCTGGTAGCATTGAGAAACATCCATTTTGTCTCCGTCGCACAAAAAGGTTCTATAGCCTTGAAGACTTAAAGATTGGCAAAATTGAACAGTCCTCACCAGCTCCAAGTGCACCTTCTGGTAATTTCCAAAAATTGTCCATCATCTCTACCTTCAATTTGTGTCTCACAAATCAAATCCATGTGACTTTTGAGAAATTTCAGGAACTCGTGAAACCACAGTGGGCATTGAAGCTTCGGATTTATATCCAGAAGACAGCCTGGCAAGGTCCATCAAAAGACAATCTGCTAGTGCCCGTTATAATTCACCTTGATCATTTTGACTGATTTTAATATGTATTATATTGCAGGGAAACTGTCCAGTTGGCATTGGTCTTAGAGAAATTTAAGGCTAAGATAAAATCTCACACAAGCAAGAAAAGTTCTCAGATGCTTATGTCTGCTGCTGACAAATTGTTTGTAAAGCTCCAGGACGTCAAGTCTGAGATACAGACAGATTTGTGAGTGTCCTTGGGATAAGATACGAATGTTAACTTGGAGCTATCTTTAAAATCTGATGTGTTAATTAATTTCATGATATTTGTACTTTGCAGAGTGAAATTTGCTGGTCTCACCAAACTTAAGAGGAAACATTTAGAGGCCCGATTTGAAGGTATGGACAATGTTTCAGCAATGTGGCTGGTCCCTCAACAGTACATTTACGGTGACTTGATCTACATGCCAAGAGCCTCTTGTGTTTTGATGATATCAATGTTTTTTTATTTAAATAATGTGATTTTTTTAAATAAATGGATAAACCAAATATTTATTTACAATGAATATCAGTTTTAGTGATGGTTTTTTCTATTAAGTTTGTTGAGCGCTAATAAATGTTTTTATGTTTTTTGGAATGCAACTAATTGTAGAAAGAGAAATTCTTCCTTAAAATATTCTGCACTTTACAAAGCGTTTTTCTTCATTTTTTTGGTTATAAATTCTGTGCCATTCCTTTCCTCAACTTTGTCCTGTGTCTTGATTTTGGAAGTTTGAAAAGGTTTCACCATCAGGTTTGCTGTAATGCAGAGCAACAGGATCAGCTGAGGGTCGTGCATGATAAGTTCAAAGAGGATGTCAATCAGCACCTCCTGGACTGCAAGAATACCATCGAGGAGTTCCAAGCTGATCAAAAGGAGCTTAAAGCAAACTTGGAGAGGCAAAGTAGGCGAAATTACATTCTGCTGTTCGATTTGATCTAGTACACAATCTCATGCGCTCAGTAACAAGTTATAAGGTTCTGGTAGTAATTTCCTTTTCGCTAAATTAGGCATCCGGCATGTCCTTCAACTTACTACAGTAGCCTTGAAGCTTCGGGGCTCTAGTGGTCCCTCCCCACTTTAGTCTGGCAAACGAATACATTGTATTCTATTCGGTTTTTGTTGGTAAAACGCCATTAACTTTTTGCTGATGGTTTTTTGGTTCGTCTGTACTCAGAAGCATCACACGAAAAACTTCTCCTGCAAGTTGAAGATCAAATGAAGGTTCAATTTCATGATGCTGAAACAAACATATTAGAAGTCCACAAGGCAAGTTTTCTGCCAACTGGTAGTGATGATTTATTAGTAGGTTCTTTATTTTAATTTTCTACTTGGGATGTATGCCTTTACATGAGCCATTGCACATTATTCTTCTCCCAAGATGAAGTTGAAAGAATATGATTAGTTTACAGCTGCAGAAAATATTGGCGTGATAGGTACGAATTTGCATTAGATTGTGTCGAGCATTTTTTTTTCTTGGTCACACTAGGACACTTTAGGTTGTGTGCTCATGTCTTAAATTCTGAATACATTTCATAATGTATTCTAAGGGACTCAGTAACTATGAACGAGACAGTCAAGAGAGTCAACTGAAGCACCTTCATTTTCCTGTCAGGTTATCTGGTGGATAATGCTTTTATTTGTTCACATAAGGTGCCAGGTTGAGCATTAAAAAGGTTTAGACTGTAGTTATTTTATAAAATGCTATTACATACTTGTGCATGCATAGAAGTGAATTTGTTATCCATTTGTATTAACAAATCCTAAGTCGTCCTTTTTTTTGGGGCATATAAACTTTCTTTCTTTTGGATATAAACATATCAAAGTCTATAACAATCAGATACGCTGCATGCTGGTTGTGCCTCTGTAGGCAAGATGATATAAGAGCACTATCTTGTTTAACATCGTCTAATGACTGCCAGGCTGAGTATTTTGCTCTTATCCCTCCAGGAAGCAAGGAAAAAGATGAAAGACTTAAAACACGTTCTGAGAGAGTTTATTCATGAAGGCATGTTCAGTTGATTATCATGGCAAACAAAGATGAACTTTTAAGGATGAGAATTGTCAGTTGTGGATGCATGCTGGTAATGCTTCTCAAAACCAAGTTATATAATGGTCGAGCCACAATTCATGATCATAACATGAGGATTACTGATCGATTTATTTCTTCTAGCTGATGGAATACTTCGGATTACAAAACCTTTGACGTTCAATTTAGATAGAAAAATTTGCATGTACTAGGAAAAGAACTCCTCTTTAGGTCTCCAGACATATTTTGTGTATGTATTTTCATACCTTTGAAGGCTGCTTGAGAATGAGAGCTATCTGTTGAGATGCATGAAAATGAGTTCTTATCCTCTCGGTTTCATATCCAAGCCATGCGTTGTCATAATGCTCTAAAAGGGTTCTTGTTTGATTCCTTATCCTCTGCAGTTGATGGCTTTACCAACGTGTTAATTAGCTGTTAAAGGACACTGATAAAGAAGAATACAATGCTTAAACCTTATTTTTTAGTGCCATCGGTCTTGTCAAATCTCCGTGCATTTTGGTTGTGTGCGTGAGTACCTAAAATTTTGATCAAATTGGCTGCTTGATGAGGATAGGGGATTGAATGAGGGCCATAAACTTGGGCATGCTCCCTCTTACTTTTGGATATGATCCGCGTAATTCTCAGCTTTCGCTTTTATTTTTCTTTATTTGTATACTTTTGGCATGCCTATGATTTTTTAATTTCTGGAAATGTTTTTTTTTAATAATTAGCCACATTGATTAAAGTAAAGCAAGTTCACATACGATTGAGCTTTGAGGAAAAAAAGAAAGAGTGATTGTTAGTTGTTAAATATAAAATATTTATTTTGGTTTTTGATCATATAAATTGCCATATAAAAAAATTTGAGTTTTTTTTTTTTATAAATATGGATAAACTCTGAATCCTCAAGCTTTTAGTTGGAAGTAATATAAATTTTGGGAGGGATAAAATACCAATGTTTTCAACAAAGCTACACTTAATCTTATAGGAAAATTTCACATGCCAAGACTTGCAATATAGTTATTGTGTTCAATCAAGGTACAAGAAGATATTTTCTGCCACTCATAAGAATGTAAGATAAATGGGAAAAGAAGAAAAAACCTCGACGGACGGGGTAGGTATTCTGCAGTTTTCTTCTAATTTGTTTAAACGGCGGTGTGCACTTGTGAATTTGCGATGCTGGATATCCACAACTAATATCCATTATAAATTTTTTACATTTTTTACAAAATAATAATTACCTTAATTAATATATATATATATATTAGACACTCCTACTACATACTTGAAATTGTCTGCTAACCCTTACAAGCTCTCAAGTTCACTAGCGAGTTGCCACCCCTCCTTTCTCTATTGGTTTCTCCACTACATCATTCAGATTCGTTTTCCTTCGTGTGAGTCTGTCTTACAATTTCCTCTCTTTAGAATAAAAGACGGAGATGAGCGAACTTGCTATTTTCCAGCGTTGTAAAATTATCAGATTTTCCATGTTCCTCTTTCCCCCCATTTCACAGTACAAAGCTCGCTACAACGCTAAACCCTCTCATCATTGTCACTAACCCTTGTTTATCTCTCTAATCTCCATATTACCAATAAATAAATAAAAAATAAATAAACAGGAAACGGGTGGCTTGCATTCCCTCTCAAGTGCCATTATTATCCAACATCTCCTCTTCTTTTTATCCTTACCTTCTTTCTCTCCCATGTAAAACCCTAACCCTAGTCTCTACTTCTTCACCACCCTTTGGCCATGGACGCAGCTCCCCGAGCTCCCGACCCCGACCCCGACCCCAAGCCTCTCTCCCTCCCCAACGGCGTTCTCCGGAAGCACCACGACTCCTCCTACGTCTACCGCGAGTGCATGCGCAATCACGCTGCCAGCCTCGGTGGCCATGCCCTCGACGGCTGCGGCGAATTCATGCCCTCCCCCTCCTCCGACCCCTCCATCCCCTCCTCCCTCCTCTGCGCCGCCTGCGGCTGCCACCGCAACTTCCACCGCCGCTTCCCCCTTCACGGCTCCCCTTCATCCTCCTCCGACGATGCCGATGATCGCCTCCCCCGCGCCACCCCCAGCCCCCCTCCCCCTGCGCACATGCTCCTCGCCCTCCGCTCCGGCTTGCCGGAGATGCCTCGCAAGCGGTTCCGCACCAAGTTCACCCCCGATCAGAAGGAGCGGATGCACGAGCTCTCGGAGAAGCTCGGCTGGCGGATGAGGCGCAACGATGAGGGTTTGGTCGAGGAGAGTTGCAGAGACATCGGCGTCTCCAAGGGTGTTTTCAAGGTATGGATGCACAACAATAAACACTCCTTTCTCGGCGGCGCCTCCTCCAGGAGGAGGGAGAGAGATCTCCCCAATGGTGCTTCCGGCGCCGCCTCCGGCTCCGGCGCCGGTGATGATGAGGGGAACGAGATCAGTGGTGATGTTGTGGTGAGTGATGATCATGTGGTGACCAATGGAACCTTCACTGATCCTTGAAAACTCCAAAAAAAAAAATTATGTTTTCTTCTCCTTTTCTTCGCTGTTGTTGTTGATTATGATAAATCTCTCTTTTAGTTAGGGTTAGAATTAGAGGGATTGGGGTTTTTGGTTTTTCATCATTTTTCCTTCAATTCCAACCCAAATGAGAATCAAAAGTTCAGATGAACACTGAATTGTCCTGCCATTGTTTAGCTTCCAGGGATTACTGTGAAAAATTACGGCCTTTTTTTTACTGGGACTAGAGAAATGGATGAAAAAACTAGTACTAATTTAGAAAAAAAAAAAAAAAACTAGTATTTAAGAGTGCTGAAATTGAAATGTCTTGATGATAACTTTTTTTTTAAAAAAAAAAATTACTAGTGATGATAATATTATGTGAATTGGTGCATGGTCTGATTTAGCGTAGCTTGTTGATTTAGAACAGTAAAATTCAAATGTTGTGCTGAGTTTTTTTTTTTTTTTTTTTTTTTTTTTACCAGTGATGTTAATACAAGGAGTTGGTGCATGTTCATTAATGTATACATTTATTGTTAGTGGCCTGCTGGTGGTTGGTTGACAGTGTGGTATTCAATTCATTAACATGTTATCTCTGTCATGAAGGTTTCATGCAGCCATTTATGTCACTCTTCACTTGCTGCTGCTTAATTTTCCTCAATTCATCTTTTGAACCTTTTAGGTTGAATTAAACTCATTCATTCATATCAGTTTAAGCTTTTAGGTTGTATTTAACCCATTGCTTTAAAAAATAAGTTATTGTTTTTTTCCTTAAATTTAAAGCGCCCTGTCATTATTGGATTTAGCGCTTTTAACTTGACATGATAATTGATGTGTCAGACATATACCATATATTATCGCGAGACGGGCCGAAATTAAACGAATTAGTTTAAGCTTTTAAGTTGAATCGAGTCTAAATTTTATTGGTAGTAAGAATGCTATATATATATATATATCTTTCTCATTGCTTTGCTGGAAGTGTTTGCTTTTAGGGGTGCAATGCTTTTTTATGCCTCTCATGCCAATCCAAGCTAATGATTTGGGTGAAATTTCTGAGATTTTGGTGTTGGGTCGGTGGGGTTCATCAGATCTTCAAAACCCTAATTCTCTTGTTGGCATATCATCTCTCAGCAGCTCTCAAAACGCAGTGTGGTTGTTGCTTCCTTTGTTTATATATTTTCTTTTTATAAGTTTGATGAATAAGATGGAATTGGAGGGATCTTTGTGCTCCTATGATTAGGAAAAGGTTAATTTAGAGTTAGTCAGCTAATATAATAGAATTCATGAGGTTGCAAACCACATGAGTCTCTCAATCCCAAGGTTGTTCTTTTTAATAGTACTAATTTAGTGTTATTTAAGTGTTGATGTAGTTACCAAGGATATCTATTGGTTGGTTCTTTGATCAGCGTGGATGGTCTTTTATTAATCTTTGTAGTTTTGTAAGGAAAGGTTGGTGGGACATATGTCCAAAAAGATTTAATAAATTAATAAAGTAAAAGATTGTCCATCCAAGATTGATTAATAAATATTAATTTGAAGGATGCTTTTATTATCATGAAGGGATACCAATTTGCATGTTGTTGGTGGAGGTATTAAAAAAATTGGTGGTATATATATTTCTATTAAAAAGTCATGAAGAAACATCTTTTGTGTTAAATAATTGAAAATACTAACTTTTTCAAGATGTTTGTCTTATATATATATAGATCATTCTTTTTACGTAAAACTATCAAGGTGAAAAAAATTGATAAAAATATTATTTGTAACAAATACATTGATTAATTGGTTTTGTATAATGAAGTAAAATAACCAAGTGAAACGGTTGAAGATTGTGAATACATTGGAAATGGCACAAATTGGTTAGTTAGTTTATTTATTAAAAATTTGAATATCTATTTATTTATTAAAAGTTTTAATATATATTGTTTCGCTTTTGTTTTTGGAAAAAAATATCGAAAAAGAAAGACAGTGTCCACAGTATACGGCTTTATTTTTGTCACATCAGTTCGCATGAATTTTTCCCCACTAAAATTTATGAAGAAATTCTTTTTTTAACTTAATAGAAGAAAATTAAAAAAAGTATTCAAAGTTACGGGGTGAGTTTTTAGACGGAATATCAAATTATGACATGTTTTTATTTTGGGTCTAAACTTTAATTTGAATTAAAACTGTCATCTAATTTCAATTCTATTTTACTAGATGGTCACCATAAATATTTTGACCTGTTTTTTATGATTTGGACATGAAAAAATATTTGTTAGTATATCATGTATGTGCTAATAGAAAAAATTTAATATTTACATCATAAAAAATGAATTAAAATTTTTCAAGTGACCACCCACCACCCGGTGAAATAAAATCAAAATTAGGTAACCACTTTAATTCAAAATTGAAGTTTGAATCCCAAAATAAAAAAAATTATAATTTGATGTTCCGCAAAAACAAATTTATGTAGAGTTCCCAAAATAGCCCCCTATTTTTTCAAACCGGCCCACAAAGTTAAATTTCCCATTAAATAATGCTGATGTGGCTTTGTTTGATTAAAATATTATTTTAAAATTAATTTAAAAAAAAAACTCTAAACGGGTTTAGATCCGCCAATAATAGCATATTCAAACCCGAACTCATCCACCTCCGTCTTCATCATCCACCATCAATGCTTCAATGGTGGAGCTCGAGCGAAATCCTTCATCATAATACTTGTCTGAGCTTTTTGAATAAAACCTGGACAGGTTAGCCAAACTGACCTTCACCCCTTTTTTCATGCCCTCAACCTGAACACTTGCCTTGCTTGGCTCCCTGCTCCCGCCCCATTCCCAGGACTTTCTCCAACAAATCTCCTTGCATACGAACGTTCTCTAGCATTTGCCAGGTTCTGTTCTGGCCAGGCACTGCTTCAAGGCCAGTGTTGGAGCCAGCCAAGTTATATATGATCCGGGCTTTCCAAATGTTGCTGCAGCCCAGCAGCAACTCATGTACTACTAGAAATCTAAAGTTTTATCACCTATTACCAGACTGGTCATCTGAGTTACTCGCCCCTGCTTTTCTCCGTCCATCTCTATTATTATACATGTAGTTTGTTGTTACTATACCCCTTGCATCCTTCCCTTTTTTTTATTGAATGCATCCATGTATTCAAATGAGCATCAAGTGTTTGCAGAGATGATGGATGATGACTTCTTTCTCATTTGGGGAGCTGTTATGCACACAAATGGTGAGGAGAGAGCGGACCCCAAAAGACCGGGCCTGAAAGAGAAGAATGCCCACCACTTATATGCAGATGACAATCCTCTCAAATATCCAATGTGAGACTAATTCTGAGTCCGTTACATGAGCTTTTTTATTTGTTTCTTCTTCTTGTATTATTATTTTCTTTTCATTTCTCTGCTAATTGTTGATACTCTGTTCATTGTCCTTCATTAAATACACAAATACTGGTTTGATGAGAAGTGTTGAGCTACTAGAATTCATAGTTTAAAAGCCTTGCAGGTTGTTCAATTGTATCAAAAATAAGAGACTTACACGCCATTGTAATTGATTAGACATAGAGATCAATTCATTTCTGAAAGGGAAATGTAACATACAAAATAACAAATACTTGCTCATCATCAATCCAAAATTTTTCCTCTTTATTAATTGCCATATCTATTCATATACAAAGTTATGACTATCTGCCGCAATTTCATACAAGGACACTGGATTTCATCCCATCCTTCACTTCTCTTTTAGATCACCACCATATTCTTATCGGTGATCGATGATTCATCACACCGCCACGAGGCCGGTGAAGAACAAGTGCCCACCGGAGCAGGTGGATGGAGAAGGTGGATGAGTTTGAGTTTGGATCCGCTATCACTAGCGGATCTGAACTCATTTAGAGTTTTTTTATTTTTTAATTAATTTTAAAATAATATTTTAATCAAACAATGCCACATCAGCATTATTTAACGAGAAATTTAACCACCATTAACATAAACGACTCAATGATCCAAATTTAAAAAAATAAAAAATAAATAAATAAAACTCAAATTATATTAGAAGGATTAAAATGACCAATTTAAAAAAATAGAGATTATTTTGGGGATTATACCAAAAATTAACCCCAAAGCTATGTTTCCACTAGCAAGGAATAACCCCGAACCATTTTTTTTAATAAATACATGATAAATTTCATTTAAAAGAAATTAAAAGATGTACACCGATGTACTTAATAAATAAACATTTGTGCTGCCAATTTTATGTGAGTTTTGGAGTTTGATTTCAAATCCTCTCGGAAATGATCTTCTTATGTAAAGAGGCCAGCGCTAATAAGCCAAGTGGCCGTTGGCAACCCCCCAACCATCTTATATATAAATCTCAAAAGAAGGCTTTCATATCATACAACAACACATTTAAAATTTACAATACAAAATGAAATAACAAGGCACACTTTAAAAAAAAAAAAAAAAAAAAAAACTCTCAGAAACCTTTGGTTGTAAACATCAACACTTATTATGGATTGGATCAGGCCCTCTTTGAACCCTTCTTTTGCTCATCCTCTCAAAACCAAAAGAAGATGGTGCCACTGCTCTTCTCATCCCCTCCAACCTTCCAACATTCACCATCTTCTCACTCTTCTCTAACACTTCCCCACTCATTCCCACACTCCTTACACAATCAACCATCAATGGATTCACAACCAAAACCCATAAACAAACAACAAAAACAATGTACTTACAAGTAGCACCAAAACCCATTAAACCTCTCCTTGATCTCATCATCCTTCTCTTCTACTTCTTCTCTTAGTGTTCGACTCTTGCACTTATATATAAACTTAAACAGCATCTCTGTATTTTTGAGTCTAAAGTTATCTAAGAAGACATCACCTTTAGACTCTTCTTTCATCTTCATCTACTTTAATTAGAATCCCAACTTTGAACATGAAGCACTTATATCCATGCATGAAGCTTGTAATTATGTGTTTCTTTATGCCTTTCTTTTCCCATTCTTGCATCCCCCAACCTCTCCTTAAATCTTTGTATTTGCAAAGCCTATAAAGAAACAGAATCCCTTGTCTCCTTCCCTTCTTTGTCTCACATTCCTCTTTACTTTCTTTTTCTTGCTCCCTAATCAAAATCCCACCTTACAACACGTATAAACTCTTGGAAGCATCAAGATTGTTGCTTCTCATTGAGTTTTACCTAAACAGTAATATTCCTAAAATAAGAAATAGTTTCTTAACTGCAAATTAGAACAAGCCCTAACAAAGGATGGAACTGAAACAAGGCTTTACCTTTGGATTAAAGTAAAAGAGCAGCAGTGGTTGTTCCTGCTTTATAAGGTTGTCCCTGCAACACACCAGAGAACTTCCTTTATGTACTGATTGGAAGGAATGGAGATACTCCTGCAATGCAATTCACTTTTAAAGTTAAAAATACTGAAAAACAACAGCCTTGGATTCTTGCATTAGTGTACTAAAAAAAAGTACATCTGACATGCTGCTTTTCCTAACAATCATATGAGTTCAAGTACTTCGGTTACAAGCTTTGGTGGTTTTTATTGTTGCCAAATTTGTATAAATTATGCTATTGTTTCATCAATAGCAAAAAGAGGCATTCATAGGGTAATCTGATGGCCCCTACTATTATACAATAAAAAAATCGTGTATTTGGAGGGGTATTATTTGAACTATTCCCATCCCATCTATGGAAAATGGCAATTTGGATTGTCTTTCTTAGAGATGCGTAAAAAAGAATTTAGCAGAAGTCAGGCTGGCCGGTGGAGGTTAGACACCGATGCCACATTCTGCTGTTGGGATCAATGAGTCTTGAAGTTGCAATGACTTCAGAGATGGGAAGGTAGACATAGTGAGTGTTGCATATTCCGGTTGTGATGCCGCTGAACCCGGCAAATGCTCCATGAACCTGTTGTGGTTATGATTGCAGACAAGATATCAATTTCGATACTTAAACAAGCATTTTTGAAGCTTGACTGAGAACAACTTCAGGAATGAAATCCTTACAGCATTTTGACCGAGAACAGTGCAAAGGATTGCATCAGATGCATTGGCACGGACAGCTCGGACCATGTACGTCGGATCAATGTATTTCACATCAGCATGTACTCCAATATCTTTGAAGTGTTTCTTGATCTATATAAGAAGTGACACTCGGTATCAAGCATTTGTTTATTGATATAAATAATGAAAGGTAAATGAAAACTATCTCCATCTGTTTCATTGTCATTCAACATCCAATATAAGAGACTTGAACATGAACCTTCTGTTGAATGTGAACTCCAATATCACCAAGTACTGCATTTCCCGATGCATCTTTTGCATTTGATTTTTCCAGCAACTCCTGAAAGATATGTTCATAGAGGAGTCACATGAACCCATTCAAAAACATTTATGACTGCTACTTTGTGAACAAATTTTCAAGAAGCATAATGGTTGATGGTATCATAAAAGAGCTAAATAAGCCACATGGAATTTAAAAGAACATTCCACCAAAATCATAGCCCATCACCATTTCAGCAATCATTAAAAGGTTAATCTTTGCATAAATCTCCATAAAAATTAAAAAGATTACTGCCACTTACATCACACCAGATAAATATGTGCCACATGACAGTACAAACGGATTTATACCACTGATATATTATCTCAACTCTCAAGCCGTGTGATACACATCCAAGTACTAATTCTACCCTGGAACATGGTGCACAGCACCAATCCAATGAGACTCAAGCATATTTTATTTTAAATTATTTTACATTTGGGTGTGATACATGGATCTATAACTTTGATTGGCCTAGGCAAAAATCACTCCATCCGATGATATTGGTGCAATGCGCTACTATGGTGTCGGCAAGATTTTCAGATATGTCCCAATGTGATCTACTTTTTTATCTTTTCCCACTCGAGATATTGATTGGAAAAGAGAGTTTGAGTTCTTTAGAGTTTTATCCTCCTTCCACTCCAACACTTGATCTTAATTTTTCTTTTGATTATTAAATTTTATAAATTTATATATTACCTTCCTGTTGTCTTTTTAAACCAGTAAATCCTTTTTACCTTTTCTTTATGATTTTTTAAATCATAATTCTGTCTTATTTTTCCTAACCTTTTAATGCTCAGTGATGTTTGAGGGTTTTCTTAATTTTATTAATCATGATTCTGTTCATATATAACTATCCATCGCTAGATCCAAATTCGCATGTGCACGCACATATATATATTATATACATATACACACACAAAATTCCACTATTCACTAAATTCAAATTCAAGTGTGAACATACCTGCCTGTATGTATGTATGTATCTAGTTGTCACTAAACTAAAGTTCCCATAAAATCATGTCCTAGTAACAATGCCATAAAGAATTACCTGTCCTGCCCCTTCTGCAACACAAATCACAGCAGAACCTTTAGATTGTATCAAATGTTCGAGGTGGCGAAGAACTCCATATGGCCCATCTAGTTTAAATGGTACCTTCAAGAGGACACATTCCATTTAAGGTCTGGCAATCACAAAATTAAAAATGAATAACACTGGCTCTTCATACCTCCGGAATCAAACAGACATCTATCTGACCACTAGAAAGTGATGCGTGCATAGCTATGAACCCGCTGCTTCTTCCCATTAATTTCACAAGTCCAATTCCATGGTATGCACTATGTGCCTAAAAAAAATTAAAGGATAAACAAGTGAAGTGAAGGAGAACTGAGAATCATCCGCTCAATAGCAAAGTGAAATAGAAATATACCTCAATATAAGCAGAATTAATAGCTCTTTGAGCTTCCTCTACAGCAGTGTCAAAGCCAAATGTCTTGTCCATCAAAAGAATATCATTGTCAATTGTCTTTGGCACACAAACAATTGCCACTTTCATCTTTCTCTTGCGGCACTGCATGAAAAGACAATAACATGTGTCACAAGTCACTTGAATATGTATTATCTCAGGCAATAAATAACAGTACCTCATTATGTATTGCATTAGCTCCAGCATGGGTGCCATTTCCACCAAGCACAAAAAGCATATCAATTCCCCTGGCCTTCAAAACTCAATTGTCATAAAACTTGAAATTCAAAATGCAGTGGAAGATGCAGGTGAATCGCGAAAGATAGGCAGTAATATTGTAAATGGCAATAATCACTTGCAGGGATTTGCAATACCTGAATGCTATCTACGATGTCACTGACACTAGCTCCTCCACGAGACACTCCCAGCAAACTTCCACCAGCCAGATTAATATTTTGTACCACTTGGCGCGAAAGCTGAGGAAAAAGGGAGTGTGAGGACAAGAAGAAAAGGAAGGGAATTCATTTTGCATTCCCAAATGTTGATAGAAATCCACTCCCATGAACCATAATCCCGGTACTCTTGCTTATATAGGTACCTTGTTATGGGATATGGTACAGTTTTAAGTTCAAACCAAAGGAAACCTGCTCTTGCAGGTCAAAAGAAGTGGATTAGCAATCAATGGGAATCGCAAGATAAAATATCCCAAAAACATGGCCATCTTCACAAGATAAATTCTTACGGGTATCTCTGGCAATCCCTCTTCGAAAAATCCACGATATCCAAATGGAATTCCAACAATCTTTTCTACTCCATATATTTCAAGGGTGAACACTATCTGCAAGCAGAAAAATTGATAAAACATTTTTTATTTTACAAATACAGACTTCAAAACCCAATAGCCATCACAAGCATGTGTCTAATGTACGATGCAAAAATGAGTGAAAGCCCAAATAAAATAGTAAGACATAACAAAAAACCACATACCTGTCTAATGACATCATTCAAACCAGGACACAGCCCTCCACATGTAACAATTCCAGCTTTTACATCCTCAGGATCAAAAAATATTTCCTTTCGGGGTCCAGCACGGTGCACCCTAACGAGAGATGAGAATACATCAACTTAAAGACAGCGGGCAAGGAAACATTTCATCATATTCAAGATTTTACACTATAAACATGATCTTTCCAAAGGTTTTAAAATGCCACAGACAGTATTACCATTGTTCAACCCAACTGCAATCTGGATCAATGCACTCTGCTCCAGCAGAAGTTGGTGAAGAATATTTTATAACCTGAAAAATATCAATCATATCTTGAAGAGAAAACTAATGCTTCCATATTCAGGCAGGTTTGATCTGTAAGTATTGATGTGGTTGACTTCACTAATTCATAATATGCTTTAACAATCGAAGTCACCAAGGCGACCCTATAATCAATACTGCAAATTTCAGTTGCAATTACACTATAACTAACCTACTTTTTCTACGATTTCATACGTTAGGTGAATAATTGTTCCTAAACTGAAACCTCCTAGACCAAGGAAATAAAGCACATAGCTATGTAATCCACCACTAATGCACAGAGCATATACGATCATAGTTGTGGAGAACAAAACTCTACCATTCTCTTTGTGTTACATCAATGAACATGAGAGAGGAAAAGGTATATTCATAAAGAGTATACCTTTAGAAGTGTCCTGTCATCATTGTTCACGTAGTCATTCCGTCTCTCAAAAGGTACGCCATTATCATCATCTAGGTGACGCCTGCAAATGAACAAAAGATGTAAGAGGCTCAACAGCATAATTTTGAAAATAACTAGACACTGGAACACAGCAGATCAACTGCATATACGGCTGGAGTATGGTTTGTCATTTCCATGGGAAACATAAAGGATACAAGGCAATTATTAAAACATGAGAAGTTCACCTGCTTTGGAGAGCAAATGTTGTTGGCCTTGGCTTCACATCAATAACATCGCTTAGATGTGGTAAATTGAATCTTTTATCAAATTCCTCCTGATAAAGTTTTTTCCACTCCGGATCCTTAAAATCAAGATCCTGCTTTGCAGCCACAGCCTGAATACGCAGAGCACTGGACCTATTTATTGTTTTCCTTCCAGCTTTAGATTGACAGAAACCAAACAAAGACAGATCTCTTCTCCAACCAAAGTCAAGTTGCCGAGCACCAATGAAGCTAGCACCATTCAAGGCCAGAGAAAGCACCATCATTGGAAAGATCCAGTGTCCCAAGGAACTGACAACACAAGAAATAGACAGCAACCTTATATAACGAAATCAAACAAAGCTTTTCAAAAAAAAAAAAAATCAAACAAAGCATTGTCTTAGCAATCATGCGCAAAAAAAGAATATGTCCAATTGTTCAGAGTGTCTAATGTAGCAGGAAAACAGCTCTTCGTGAAACATTCATTCAAAAAACTCTTATTCAGCACCTTACTGACGTTACAGTTTGACCAAAATGTCATAAAATCAATAATTCAATTTGCCAAGTTTCATTGCGCCAAGGCTCTAAATCACACAAACATAATGTCTTATTCGTTCACAATCATATATATATATATATATATATTCAACTCTTCTCCACCAAATAAAAAAAAAACCTAAAAAATCAAATACCACACTTGCTAACACCAACAATGCATATGATTTCCTTACCAAACCCCCAAAACCAGGAACCATGTACTCCAATGTACAAATCACACATAAAACACCAAAAGAAACCATCAAACTCCATAAATAATCAACCTCCCGCTCAGGCCCAGAGCACATCCACAAGCACCCAACTTTCGAATCAGAGCAACAAAGAATCCAATCCTCAACAAAACCAACTAAACTCTAAACTCTAAACTCTAAACTCTCAAATCTCCCAAAATTCAATCACCACCAAAATCTCCAAAGAAAACACGAAAAACTCAACAAAAGAACAGCAAAGAAAGCAAGAGATCATCTCACCTCGCGTTCCCCCAAGGATCGAATCAATCGCCAGAGAGGAAGAGTGTGGAAAGGCTTCGAGAAAACCGAATCCCTCTCTCGGAGTTCCCCACCAACCGCGGACTTCCTAAGAGAGCGAGAGAGAAGCTAGAAAAAAGGAGACACTTTTAGAGAGAAAAAGCAAAAGAGCTTCATTTTCGACACCTTTATAGATCGGCCCGGTCAGCGCCCAAGTGGACACGCTTTGGTTGTTCCGCAGGTTCAGGATACCACCCTCCCTCGTTCGGCGATTTCAAAGCCAGGCACCTAGAACCCACCTCCACCGTCTAAATAGCCTCGCGATTTTCATCATCCAAAAATCAACGGATTCAGATCGTGTACGCTGTTCCATGGCTTACAGCGTGCCCCTCTACCTCGTGATCCATTGGACCCCACTATGCAAACACGATATCCACCGTTGAACATTAATCGTCAGGCTTAATGGACGGCGGATTTGAAGAAACTGGAATATGAGTTTTACACGTGTCGATTTAACGCAGACGAAGTACGAGTCTTTCGATACGACCGGCCACGTGGTCATACTTTGCAGTCAGACCCACAAATGTCGTTTGGTTCGGCAATGAGATACCATGGAATTTGAATATTCCCAAAAACGTGGGGTTTTTAGCGTTGTTTGATTATTAATGTATACATAATTATTATTTTATTTATTTTTAGATTTTGCCCTTTTTATTATCTTACTCAATTTAAAGGAAAGCACTCGTTAATATTAGCATATAACCTGATTTTAATTTCTTTGATTTTTTTCCATATATATATACTCTTGAAATTTTGCCTAATCATGTGCATACCCTTAATGAAACCAAATGCCATATATAATTTAAAATTAATTTTGTTTGCATAGATATCCATTGATTTTAGTTTTACTCCATAAAATTAAAATATATATATTTAAATGAAATCTTACAGTTTATTATTATTAAGTTATTACTATATTTACAAATATTTAATATATTTGTCACTTTATATATAACTCTAAATATATGGTTATTTATTTTTAATTAGAAATATTTTTTTTATTTTTTGAACAATTTATGAGATGTTAAAGCTTCAAAATTAGACCAGATGAATAGGTTTATTTAAAATTTTAACTTATAATAAATATAATATTTTTATATCTTAAATTATTATTTTTACTAATAGGTCACTAATGCCTCCCATTTAAGAGAAATCAAGGATGTGCACTGATATGGAGCAAACTTAACAAAAGCATGTGCTCTCACTAATAGAGACGGTTGGTATATTTTTCCCTCATTTTTAGTGAGAGTTTTTTTTTATTTTTTCTAATAAAACAGTGATTTATTCATTTTTATTAAAAAAAAAGATATTTTGAATTACTGTGAATTTGAATTGGAATGCAATTTTTTGCTAACCAGACTTGGAAACTCTGGTACATGACTGACCCCAAAAAAAAAAAAAAAAAATTCATCATCAACCATTAATTCCTTCTTTTGAATGTAATCTTTCAAGTTATTAAAATACTTTTTTTGGAATTACATCGCTCTTGTTATGTGATATATCTTTCTTGATTGAATAAATTAATAATTTTCACTAATCATGTTGTTCATCATCTAATTTAGATTTTTTTTTTTCTCACAGTGAGAAGTGATGGGATTTTAGGCACTGTTCAAACAGAAATAAGATTTTAAAGGGCATGTGGTGGCAAAATTCAAAGTTTTACATTAATGTGGGGGGACGTACTCTTATTATATTTATTTATTTCTCATGATAAGCACATGTCTAACATGTTCATTAATTAATTAATTTATAAGCCCTGATTATTGTTTTTTTTTCGCTAATCTTTCTTAGTTAGTAAACTCTTGACTTGCCAAATGCCAATGTTGGAAGGGTGTTAATCCCATAGACACGGAACACTTAACACAAATAAATATAAACACTTAAATCTTGTTAGAGTTATAATAATACATATATATGTACATTATATTTATACGTATATACATACTTTTATGTACACCACTTTTATGTTTATATGGACTAATTTGCTCTAATGAAAAGCAATTCATTCTTCTCTCATCTCTTATCTATCACCTCACATGTTAAAACACATGCGGTATGATAAACATGGATTGTGAAAGTTAATTAGTAAGTTAATTAACATTAGTTAAAAAAACACATTTTTTTATTTAACAAATGTGATAAACGCATATATAAGAGTGTATACATGGGCTGATAATTTGATTGTTCATGCAGTGCACTCTCATTCGGTGACATGAGGTTCGGGCTGTAAACAAGCACCCAAAACTAGAGATACATTACTACTATTGTGTGCGGCATGACATAAATTTAGGCATCGTAAATTCCCACACCAATAATTTACTATAAGAATTGATCTAATATGATGCAAGTACATAAGATGTAGATTGTACAGTAAGTAATGAGCACAAGCTTCAAGTCTCTCTTTGATCATTCATGTTTAGATATAAAAAATAAATAAATAAATAAAGGAAAACATATAGATTTTTGTGCATATATTGATATATCATAAGAAATTACTTATTTTTTTCATTCAAAGTGAGTAACAAAGAGAGCTTGTACGTCATATTTATATCAAGACAAAAGAAACAATTAGATGAGATAAAGATAGAAACTTTGACTATAATCCCTTGAATCAAATTAGAATCAAGTTAGAATTCTCTCTTTGATTGTGAGTGAGTTGTACTCAACTCAATCATATAATTACCCAAAATATCTCTCATACATAATTTTCACAAATAAAAAACATTTAAATATCATGTACATAAGACATTGCCAACAAATAAAAAAAAACATGATCACATGCCAATTTCATTGGCACAACACTGTGATTATAAAACAATTAATGGAGGAAAAGAATTAGGGGTGTTTGGATGGGCTTTTTTAAGCCCGAAGTGCTTTTTTATAAGTTAAGCACTTCGGGTTTTAAAAACATGTTTTTTGAGCTTTTGGGAAGCGAAGTTGTGAAAAAAAACTAAAATTCTTTTTTTCATAAGCTGCCTCATAGGTGTTTCTTAGAAAAGCACTTCTAAGAAGCTGTTTGAGAGAAAAGCACTTAATTTACTTTGAAAGCATTTTTTAAAAAAAAGTGGTTAATATATATAGATCCATTGCATTTGGCATCGAAAGTTTTGATATCTTATGTCTTTCTAAGTTAATTTAATTGTACCAGTAACGCACATATATATATATATATATATATATATATATATATATATATATATATGTGAACCAATCTATATATAAAACTGATATATACTGAAAAGCAAGAATATAATAATTACAGTATTTAAATGTATATACAGAGCACAATGTATGATTTATCTATTTTTGATAAAGAATAAATAAAAATATAATAACAAATAAGGTACAATAATTGGAGGATAAGGTACATAATTAGATTTGATTAGGAAACAAAGAAATAAATAGTACAGAGTGCCAGCAATGAAAATTTATAATATGCAATGAGCATCTTTGCCATCTTTGTTAAGGATTGATTAATTCCTCACCTACGATTTCACCACCCTTTGTAATTTTTTCCATGGTGAAAGATGGGACTTTTATTCATTAAAATTTACCCTAATCTTTCAACTCCAAGAATTTGGATTAACATCAAACTAATTATTCTGCACAATAGGAAAAGTAATATAAAATCTCATCCCAATTTTAATGGTTTGTACCATTAAAATAAATAAATAAAAACTCAAAGGTCATATTATCACTTAGGTTGTGTTTGATTGACAATATGGAAAATTGGTGGGAAAAAAAATTTTCTATGAAAATCCGTGGAAAATGAAAAATAGCCGTTTGATTGGCATTATTTTCTAGCTAGAAAATCAAAATTTTCCCTTGTAAAATGAAAAAATTAGCCATCCCATGTTATTTTTTCACATAACCACTTACATTTTTCATGGAAAACTTTTCCCATGGTGGAGGTAGGAAAAGTTTTCTCTTATTTTGATGGAAAATAGGGTCATATGACAACATAAGAGGGAAAATTTTTCATGAAAAATTTGAGCAAACAAACAGTTTATTTAGCTGAAAAATGACCCGTGGAAAATTTTTCCAGAGAAAAAGTGTAATGAAACAAAGCTTTATTTCAAATGAAATATTCTAGTTATATAAGCTAAAGGCCGCGAGACCTTAAAGTGATTAATCTTATAAAACTCATCTCTTAAAATCCTTTCAATGATTCTAGTCTCTAGATTAGCCAGAGTCATCAACTCCTTAGTCCATCCCAAGCAATTTGCATTTATAAAAAATCGTTACATTCTTAACAACATACCCACGGCATAAGAATTGATTTTTAGTCTTCGAAAACGCAAAATTCTAGGCATATAATTAAAAGTTGACTTCATCAAAGCTTTTGATATCGTGGATTGGAACTTTTTGATTTAGTTGAGAAGGGCATATGGTTTTAGACTACAATGGATTAGTTGGATCAAAATCATTCTTACATCATCAAAAGCAAACTTCCTTATTAATGAGACAGAATGTGGATATGTAAAGTATCTCAAGGGACTTAAAAGCAAGATCCGCTTTCCTTCCTTCTCTTTGCCCTAATAGCGAATCTCCTCATTGTCATATTCAACCATGCCTTAGACTTTGGTGTTCTTTATGACATCTCTCTAGGAGTTCTTCGGAAAATGTCTTACTTGTAGTATGGTGATGATCTCCTAGTTTTAACAATAGGAGTGATGGAGGATTTAAGGATGATCTATTTGAAGGTATGTCGGGCCTGGCAATCAACTTTCACAAGACAAGCATCTATGAGCCCACAACAGGACAACTATGATCATTTAGCCCAAACACTGAATTATTCTAAAGGGTTACTCCCTATGACATACTTGGGAATCCTCGTATTAGGACTGGGAGATGCTGATAGCAAAAGTAAGAGCCAAACTATCAACATGGAAGGTCAAATTTCTATCACTAGGGGGGAAATTGGCCTTAGTCACTATGTCCTCTCTATTATTCTATCGTACTGGATGTCAATTTTTTAAACTTCCTCGCTAGGTGCTTAAAACAATTGACTGTATTAGGAGGGACTTTATTTAGCCATGGTCTAACATTGACCACCATGGACCCTGCCTGGTAAATTGAAAAAAACTATGTAAATCCAAAGAAAGATGAGGTGGGGCATAATGAACCTTAAGGACTTTAACATGGCTCTCTTGGGAAAAGGGTAGTGGAAAATCACAAACAGTACCTCTTGGTGCGGGGCAAAAGTAATTCAATTTAATTACTAATAAAATTCCCCTGCATGGAATCTCCACAATTGACCTCCAAGGATCCTTCCTTTGGAATGGGGTACTAAGTTGCCCACTTGCCTTTAGATTTTGTATCATCCACGATAGTCGGCACGATGGTGCTACCTTATTTTGGTTCAATAAGTGATTAAATAATTGCGCCCCATTGTTCCTCTTGCCAAAGTTGTTCAGAGACTCACAACAACCTTTTGGAACTATACGAGATCTTGCACCCCTCACACTTACACCTCAAATGCAAGTAAACCTAATAGTTACTAAGAGATTAGAAAAAAATACAATTCCTGGTCAAGAGTTCCATGATTGTAAAAGATGGTGTCTTACTACTGACAACCGATTCTCTATGAAATCCTGCTATGCCTTCCTAAATAATGAAGCAACTGGCTAGCATGGAATAATCGTATCCTCACTTTGGAAAATTTGGCCGCTAGAAAATGTAGTCTATTACCAACATCCACATGTGTGTTTTGCCATGCAGCACTTGAGTCAACAAATTACATCTTCCTCCTATGCCCCTTTGTCAAACACATGTGAAACTTTTTCAATCAGATTTCTAGACTCCTTAACCCTCCAACTCCTCCAACCATGCAGGCTCTCTCACTCTCTTCGAGGTGCAAGAGATTTGATAATTAGGGTTATAATTTGAAACATTTGGCTAGAGCGAAGTGCTCACATTTTCAATAATAAATACTCATCATAGACATCAATTATTTTTTAAAATTATTCAAATGTTTTTATCATGGATTAATACATCATCTGAGGCTAAAAAAGCGAGGTTGGAGGACGATTTAGACCAGAAGTGTCGCAGTTGACTGTTTTTAATTTTCTTAGGTTGTTTTTGTCGTTATTGTTGTCGTCTTTGCTTTTATTGTTGCGGTTGTTCTTTCTTTGGTGTTTCCTAGGATCCACTCCTAACGGATTGTTGATTATTGGTGGGCTTGTTTTTATAAAAAAAATTTGTACTTTTTTTTTTGTTGTCTTCTCTTTGTAATCTACTATGATTTATCCCTTTTTTTTTTTACAAAAAATAAGTATTTTAACAAAATTACAAGTATAATACCAATGTGTTTAATTTACATATTTTGTTATGGATAGTATTATTATCGATTTATCATCGTGTGATTTTTAATAAATTATTATTTTACCATGATATAAATTGTAGTGTGATACTGTCTCTATATAAATGTGTTTCCTCAGATATTTAGGATGGCACAAAAATGCTATTTTATTATGGGCCTTGCAACAACTTTTCGGAATAATACAGGATTTGGTGTATTTGTTGCAGACAGATTGAAGCATCCATCACACCCATGTGTCTTAATATGGTAAAAGATGGTGCTTAACAACAAAAGCCAAATTCATTGTCAAATCCTCACTTGAGTCAATAGACCATTAATTTATTTCTCCACTGTCTTATGGCTGAGAGAATTTTAAAACTCTTTACCCTAGAGATTCAGGCTCCTTGACTAGGGGTGTAATTGATCGAGTTCGAGCCGAGTAGTAGCGAGCTCGACCTCGACTGAAAATTCGGTACTCGATACTCGGCTCGAACTCGACCGAGTATTCATTTTATAGCTCGAGCTCGCTCGATTAAGTTCGAAAATGATTATAAACATTATGCTCGAGCTCGAGCTCGAAAATTTTTTCCCTTATTTTCATAATATATATATATATATATATATATATATATATATATATACTACTCGATTAGGCTCGCGAGCACTTGAGCCAAGTATCTAGATACTCGAACTCGGCTCGTTCGATTACTCGAGCTACTCGAGCTCGAGCTCGACTCGACCATGACCGAGCCGAGTTCGAGTTTTCATCGAGTCAAGCCCGAGTAGCTTACGAGTAGAGGTGTATCATTTACACCCCTATCCTTGACCCACCCAGTACTATTCAAGAGTTGTGGGATATTATAAGAAATGTCAATGAACTTGTTTAACTTCATGCACTACAATTGTTTTTTTTTTTTATAAATTAATGCATTACATATCACGTTTGTTATGTAACTCTGATATATGTCACATCAAATGAAAACAGAAGCCATCATAAATAATAGGGTTCAATCTCAAAAAAAACACTCATGCTGTCATGTATTCAAATCTAAATATATTGAATTATTTAATTAAATATATATATATATATTTATTATTATTATTATTTTGATACAACTCCTAATGTAATATATTATTAACCAGAGAGAGGAAACATACAAAAATAAAATCAACCAAAGACTACACATGCAGTTAAATACAACAAAATATTTTGATTAAGAATATGTTGTTTCTACTTTTTTAAAATAAATATAATTTTAAAAACAAATGATTACATTAAGATTATGACACTACGATAATGACCTAACAGTTAAGATATTAATTTCACACCTATATCTATATGAGATAGATTAATTAAGGGTTCAACTTTAGTTGAGGCATAGTCATAAAAAATATAAATGTGTTGATAGTGCTTTGTTCACATGTTTTTTTTTTATAAATAACTTAACAACAAACACTCCCCTATTAAAAGAAGCAAAGGATATATACATCCTGTGCATGGATCTCCTCATCAGTGTTGGTCTAATAAAAGAGTTTTACTGGAGAATAGTTTCTATCTTTTATAATCATTTATTTAAAAAAGAAAAACAGTAGATCTCTCACTCCGACGCATGGACTAATCAAATCGGTTGGCTTGTGGTTTCGAAATTTCGGATTTTTTAGTATAATTGTCTATGATTTTCATTATAGTAAAATATCTCATGTCGGTCTGATCCATTTGTACTAATGCATCAATTTATCTCCCTTATAATTTGTGGTGCACCTTTGAAATTAATTTGGTACAACCATCTTATTATATATATATATATATATATATATATATATATGATAAGAATATCAAATGATGATAATGAACATGAAACTATAAACTGTTAATATATATATTCACAGGGTAAAGTTTTTTAGCAACAAAAATGAAGCTAGCTAGGCATAGTACTGTAGAACATGAAACAAAGAGGATATATCATGACATGATAAGATTATCAAATCATGATAATGAACATGAAACTATATATATACTGTTAATATATTCACAGGAAAAAGTTTTTTAGCAGCAAAAATGAAGCTAGCTAGGCATAGTACTGTTGAACATGAAACAAAGAGGACAGGAGCATCGGATGCTGGCAAGAGATCAACAATGATTTTTAATGAAAGGTGAACATCTTATTCAATAAATGGTTACATAGTTTGCAAGCTGGTACTGTCTCAGTGTAGGCCATACCCTGTTGCTTTTTTTTTTTTCTTTTTAAATCTTATTTGATGTATTGAATGTCTCCTAAACTATATATATATATATATATATATATATATATATATATATATATATATATATATATATATATATATATATATATATATATTGTCCTAAATGATCACTAACCTTCATTTGCCTCTAAATATATATTAGGCAGCCCTTTTCTTTTTAGATATTTTATTCATCTTCTTGTGTAATTTTTTTTTCTTGGGTAAAAGACATGGCTTTTATTCATTAAATTTATCCTTATTTTCCAACTCCAAATAATAAGACATGAGAGAGACACACATACACTAATAAGTTGGTGACACTCTAGAGATTAAAGAGGAGGATGGGATCCACCCCAAGAGGTATAACAAAGTAGGTGCAAAGTGAGATCTAAGATTAGTCCATGTCGTTGTTGATTGTCAGGTTCTTAGGGCCACTCACATGAGAGCCTACAAACTCTGGGTTTCTTTTCATCATAGATGTCGCACCTTCTAACTGAGCTAGTTTTGCCTATAAGAGATCTAAATTAATTAGAAGCAATGGAATAACTTTAATAATAACTGCAATGGTGGCAGCCATTTAGAATTAAAAAATATAATCAAATATTTTAGATAGTGGGCTACTTAGAGAGTAGCAAGTTATTTTTTTTGGAAGTCTCATGGATCCATAAGTCACCATAAAGGTCAAACAACTGTTGATTTTGCACAACACAAAATATAAAAAATAAAAAATAAAAAATAAAATCACATCCAAATTTCAATGATTTATACGCCATTAAAAAAAATTAAATCAAAGGTCACACTATCATTAATTTGAGGATAAACAACAATATTGAATGCCTTGCTGAATTAAATACCAATTAATGAATCCCAATCCACAAAAAGGTCCCCTTCTAATTAATGGCACGCCCTTCTCACTGACATCCCCCTCTCTTCCACACATGAGACCACTTGAACTCCTAACACTCCCAATCATTACAATGAAACTACTCATGCACCACTGATTACCACTCAAAAAACAGCCTTCTCACAACCAATCACATAAATCCTCTAATTCTCAACTTCCATAAATCATTACCATGTGATCATACATTCTAATGGATTGTTTTACTTGATAGACATATATATATATATATATATATATATATATGAACACAGTGCTAATTAATGGCAAATAATTAAACACAACATAGATAATATAAGAATACGACTAATTAATTAAGGTGTTGCTCTAACGAGTGTATATCGCCTGTGATGCATGGTACCTCGCCACCGGCGGTAAAGCTTGCAAGGCGAAGCGATGATCATCTCGGCCGGAGTTTAGTCTCTCCTTCTTCTCAAAGTCCTCGGCATGATGAGTATGAACACACACTGCTTTGTTGTCTGCACAGCCTGACAGCAATCCAGTCTTATGATTCTTGATAGCCTTCTTCATGGTTTCACTCCTCCGGTGATCATCGTTGGCGACGCTGGCCGTGGCCACGCTCCATTCGATGCTCGCCTCGCTCGGCTCGTATGCCGGCTCAGGGTTGAACAATGGATGAACATGAATGGAAAGGTTCAGGTTTTCAATCTCAAACAAATCCGAACTAGATTCACTGTGAACATCATCATTGTCACCGCCGCCGGCTGCACCAAAGCCCGCCGGAGATGAGCTTTTGATCCGGCTAGAGCTGATGACTGGTTTTTCTATCAATGGAGAGCTAAATGCTCCGATGGTCACGCCTTCTCTCTTCAAACCTAAAACAATTCTCTCAGTTAGAAATTGTCACGCCCCAGCCCAAAGCCGGGCCCGCTGACAGACCGGCCGCACTCGACAGGGTTGGACCCCACCTAGTGCAAGGCCTCAGATTTCATATTTCGTCAGAGTCAACCCGCAACAGACAACACAGGAAACGATAGTGTGAAAAAAAAGAACAAATAATAATAAATAAAAATAATTCAAATATGGGCTTTAGTAGCCCTACAGATTGACAAAATGCGGCACTTAACAGTTTGAAGTAAGAATACAATCTCACTCACACAGGATAGAACTATTTCAGACAGAACTGACAGCTACAGGAACTAGACCCCAGAAAACCCCTGTTCCTAGGCTTACCTCTCACCTGTAAGAAGGAGGCAACACAGAGTACATAAGTCACAATGACTCAGCAGGATCGTATCATAACAGAAAAATTACGAAATAACATCAAAATAAAAATATAACAGACAGAAATAAAGAAACTAATCAAAATACAGAAATACCAAAATTCATAAATAATCATAATAGAGAAAATCATCAGAATACAGAATAATCAGAATACAGAAAATAATCAGAATACATAATAATCAGAATACAGAATAATCAGAATACAGAAAATAATCAGAACACAGAAAATAATCAGAATACAGAATAATCAGAATACAGAAAATAATCAGAACACAGAAAATAATCAGAATACAGAAAATAATCAGAATACAGAAAATAATCAGAACACAGAAAATAATCAGAATACAGAATAATCAGAATACAGAAAATAATCAGAACACAGAAAATAATCAGAATACAGAAAATAATCAGAATACAGAAAATTATCAGAATACAGAAAATAATCAGAATACAGAATAATCAGAATACAGAAAATAATCAGAATACAGAAAGTAATCAGAACACAGAAAATAATCAGAATACAGAATAATCAGAATACAGAAAATAATCAGAACACAGAAAATAATCAGAATACAGAAAATAATCAGAATACAGAAAATTATCAGAATACAGAAAATAATCAGAATACAGAATAATCAGAATACAGAAAATAATCAGAACACAGAAAATAATCAGAATACAGAAAATAATCAGAATACAGAAAATTATCAGAATACAGAAAATAATCAGAATACAGAAAATAATCAGAATACAGAAAATAATCAGAACACAGAAAATAATCAGAATACAGAAAATAATCAGAATACAGAAAATTATCAGAATACAGAAAATAATCAGAATACAGAAAATAATCAGAATACAGAAAATAATCATAATACAGAAAATAATCAGAATACAGAAAATAATCATAATACAGAAAATAATCAGAATACAGAATAATCAGAATACAGAAAATAATCAGAATACAGAAAATAATCAGAACACAGAAAATAATCAGAATACAGAATAATCAGAATACAGAAAATAATCAGAACACAGAAAATAATCAGAATACAGAAAATAATCAGAATACAGAAAATTATCAGAATACAGAAAATAATCAGAATACAGAAAATAATCAGAATACAGAAAATAATCATAATACAGAAAATAATCAGAATACAGAAAATAATCATAATACAGAAAATAATCAGAATACAGAATAATCAGAATACAGAAAATAATCAGAATACAGAAAATAATCAGAACACAGAAAATAATCAGAATACAGAATAATCAGAATACAGAAAATAATCAGAACACAGAAAATAATCAGAATACAGAAAATAATCAGAATACAGAAAATTATCAGAATACAGAAAATAATCAGAATACAGAATAATCAGAATACAGAAAATAATCATAATACAGAAAATACGTGAAAACCAGAAATGTACATCTCCCTGACTAATAAACAGAATCAATAGCTTGAAGCTAGATCTTCGACTGTGAAGTCGGAACAGACAGAATATCAACGGCCGAAGCCGGATCTTCGACCGCAGTCGGATGGCAGCGCTACTACAGAAAACATGTGCACATGGCTAGGACTTGCTCCTCCTAGCTGGGTAATTTGCCAGAAATGGCGGCAGACAGAATATCAACAGCTGAAGCCGGATCTTCGACCGCAGTCGGATGGTAGCGCTACTACAGAAAACATGTGCACATGGCTAGGACTTACTCCTCCTAGCTGGGTAATTTGCCAGTAATTGGAGATGTACTAAAAACCGCAGAAATACAAAGTATAGACAGAGAAAATACCGAATAAATCATTTCGTAAAATAATCAACTTAATTTGTTAAATAAATAACAAATACAGAATCATAAACAAAATACCAACATAAATAATGTAAGAACATTATAATTGAAATTAATTAATCAATTAAATAACCATCCACAAAAATTACAGAGTTAAATTATACGATTACGAGAGCTTACCTGATTCCGAACTACGAAGGTGTAAAACTAACTCCCGCGAATTAAGAGCTCGCTATAGCCAACCACAATGCCCTAATTACGGTGTTTAAACTGCATACATACTTACCAGACGAAAACAACAACAAGAGCTTCAAGCGATGACCACCAACACGTAAGCATTCACTCATGATTTAAGCGGTTGTCGGATTTACTAAAAGAAACAGAAATTTTCTATGGATTCAAAGGCAAAAACTATGTAATTTACATTATATAAGCTGGAGAATTTGAAGAAACATTTCAATTTTCATAATTAAGATCAGATAAGTCAATTGTAATCTATGTACCAATAATTTGCCCAGTATCACTTTCATCGCCAGTATTTCTCCCATCAATTTCCTATCATTTGTTCTCACAGGAATTAAGAGAAAAGAGGCTCAGATCTAACCTTTTTCCATCATAGACGAACATTGAATCAAGGGCTGCAGCAGTAGATGCCGCACCACTCGATCTCGAGACTCTTCTAGGACCAATCATCACAGCCAAGTGAACACGGCAGCGCGACACGGCCGTTAATAAGCATCATCTTAATCAACTTCACCGTAATCCATTCCAAATCGAGCCAAGAGGAAGAGAAGCAGCAGCAGCCATGGGAATTGAAAGGAAAGAGAAGAGCGTGGCGCCATGAGGCGAAGAGGAATCACCGAGAACTTCCATAGAAGAGAGAAGAGAGAAGCGATAGCAGCGGCGGAGACCGGAGAAAAAGGGCAGAACTCCTCAACCACCACCCCCTTTTCCCCCTTTTTCCCGTGCCCTCCCCCTCACACTCTCCCAAAAACCCCTCCCTAACTTTAAAAAAGTCTAACAATTCAGCAAAATGACAAATAAGTGGGGCATGGCTATTGGGAATCCTATGTTTAAAAAAAAGCAAATGTTACAATCTCCCCCACTTGATAAGAGTTTAGTCCTCTAAACTCGCATCAAGAGTCAGCAAACAACTCTAGGAGTGGACTTACAGGCCTTCGACGAGATCGCCTCTACCCCTTAGCATGATCACTGAAACATAGATAATAGTCAGAATCTGAGTACAAATTACGCTACCCAAACCCGCTCTCAGAAAAATTTCAAAGGGTGACAGGGTTTTAAATCAGAACGATGACATCTGACTGTAAAGCTCTGATACCACTTTAATCTGTCACGCCCCAGCCCAAAGCCGGGCCCGCTGACAGACCGGCCGCACTCGACAGGGTTGGACCCCACCTAGTGCAAGGCCTCAGATTTCATATTTCGTCAGAGTCAACCCGCAACAGACAACACAGGAAACGATAGTGTGAAAAAAAAGAACAAATAATAATAAATAAAGATAATTCAAATATGGGCTTTAGTAGCCCTACAGATTGACAAAAAGCGGCACTTAACAGTTTGAAGTAAGAATACAATCTCACTCACACAGGATAGAACTATTTCAGACAGAACTGACAGCTACAGGAACTAGACCCCAGAAAACCCCTGTTCCTAGGCTTACCTCTCACCTGTAAGAAGGAGGCAACACAGAGTACATAAGTCACAATGACTCAGCAGGATCGTATCATAACAGAAAAATTACGAAATAACATCAAAATAAAAATATAACAGACAGAAATAAAGAAACTAATCAAAATACAGAAATACCAAAATTCATAAATAATCATAATAGAGAAAATAATCAGAATACAGAATAATCGAATACGAGAAAATAATCGAATACATAATAATCGAATACGGAATAATCGGAATACGGAAAATAATCGAACACGGAAAATAATCGAATACGGAATAATCGGAATACGGAAAATAATCGAACACGAAAATAATCGAATACGTAAAATAATCGAATACGAAAATAATCGGAACACGTAAAATAATCGGAATACGAATAATCGAATACGGAAAATAATCAGAACACAGAAAATAATCGGAATACGAAAATAATCGGAATACGGAAAATTATCGGAATACGAAAATAATCGGAATACGGAATAATCAGAATACAGAAAATAATCGGAATACGAAAGTAATCGAACACGAAAATAATCAGAATACGGAATAATCGGAATACGGAAAATAATCGAACACAGTAAAATAATCGAATACGTAAAATAATCGGAATACGAAAATTATCGGAATACGGAAAATAATCGGAATACGGAATAATCAGAATACGGAAAATAATCGGAACACGTAAAATAATCGGAATACGGAAAATAATCGGAATACGTAAAATTATCGAATACAGAAAATAATCGGAATACGGAAAATAATCAGAATACGGAAAATAATCGGAACACGGAAAATAATCGGAATACGGAAAATAATCAGAATACGGAAAATTATCAGAATACAGAAAATAATCGGAATACAGAAAATAATCGAATACAGAAAATAATCATAATACGGAAAATAATCAGAATACGAGAAAATAATCATAATACAGAAAATAATCAGAATACGGAATAATCGGAATACGGAAAATAATCAGAATACGGAAAATAATCGGAACACAGAAAATAATCAGAATACGGAATAATCAGAATACAGAAAATAATCGGAACACAGAAAATAATCAGAATACGTAAAATAATCGGAATACGGAAAATTATCGGAATACGAGAAAATAATCAGAATACGTAAAATAATCAGAATACGGAAAATAATCATAATACGGAAAATAATCAGAATACAGAAAATAATCATAATACGGAAAATAATCGGAATACGGAATAATCAGAATACGAGAAAATAATCGGAATACGAGAAAATAATCGGAACACGTAAAATAATCGGAATACAGAATAATCAGAATACGTAAAATAATCGGAACACAGAAAATAATCGGAATACGAAAATAATCGGAATACAGAAAATTATCAGAATCACGTAAAATAATCGAATACGAATAATCGGAATACGGAAAATAATCATAATACGTAAAATACGTGAAAACCAGAAATGTACATCTCCTCGACTAATAAACAGAATCAATAGCTTGAAGCTAGATCTTCGACTGTGAAGTCGGAACAGACAGAATATCAACGGCCGAAGCCCGGATCTTCGACCGCAGTCGGATGGCGGCGCTACTACGTAAAAAACATGTGCACATGGCTAGGACTTGCTCCTCCTAGCTGGGTAATTTGCCGAGAAATGGCGGCAGACAGAATATCAACAGCTGAAGCCGGATCTTCGACCGCAGTCGGATGGTAGCGCTACTACAGAAAACATGTGCACATGGCTAGGACTTACTCCTCCTAGCTGGGTAATTTGCCAGTAATTGGAGATGTACTAAAAACCGCAGAAATACAAAGTATAGACAGAGAAAATACCGAATAAATCATTTCGTAAAATAATCAACTTAATTTGTTAAATAAATAACAAATACAGAATCATAAACAAAATACCAACATAAATAATGTAAGAACATTATAATTGAAATTAATTAATCAATTAAATAACCATCCACAAAAATTACAGAGTTAAATTATACGATTACGAGAGCTTACCTGATTCCGAACTACGAAGGTGTAAAACTAACTCCCGCGAATTAAGAGCTCGCTATAGCCAACCACAATGCCCTAATTACGGTGTTTAAACTGCATACATACTTACCAGACGAAAACAACAACAAGAGCTTCAAGCGATGACCACCAACACGTAAGCATTCACTCATGATTTAAGCGGTTGTCGGATTTACTAAAAGAAACAGAAATTTTCTATGGATTCAAAGGCAAAAACTATGTAATTTACATTATATAAGCTGGAGAATTTGAAGAAACATTTCAATTTTCATAATTAAGATCAGATAAGTCAATTGTAATCTATGTACCAATAATTTGCCCAGTATCACTTTCATCGCCAGTATTTCTCCCATCAATTTCCTATCATTTGTTCTCACAGGAATTAAGAGAAAAGAGGCTCAGATCTAACCTTTTTCCATCATAGACGAACATTGAATCAAGGGCTGCAGCAGTAGATGCCGCACCACTCGATCTCGAGACTCTTCTAGGACCAATCATCACAGCCAAGTGAACACGGCAGCGCGACACGGCCGTTAATAAGCATCATCTTAATCAACTTCACCGTAATCCATTCCAAATCGAGCCAAGAGGAAGAGAAGCAGCAGCAGCCATGGGAATTGAAAGGAAAGAGAAGAGCGTGGCGCCATGAGGCGAAGAGGAATCACCGAGAACTTCCATAGAAGAGAGAAGAGAGAAGCGATAGCAGCGGCGGAGACCGGAGAAAAAGGGCAGAACTCCTCAACCACCACCCCCTTTTCCCCCTTTTTCCCGTGCCCTCCCCCTCACACTCTCCCAAAAACCCCTCCCTAACTTTAAAAAAGTCTAACAATTCAGCAAAATGACAAATAAGTGGGGCATGGCTATTGGGAATCCTATGTTTAGAAAAAAGCAAATGTTACAGAAATTCAGTTGCATGATTGGCAGAGAGTTGATGTTCTTCGTCTGCTTTTATATCGTCTTTTCCGGCGCACGAGCAGCGGAAAACGCCGAGGAACTTCTTGCTGCTGCTCTTCTTGAGGTCATGACCGGAAGTAGATCTTCTCCGGCGATCACAGAGAAGTGTACTCCGGCTGTTCCCGCTTGCTGCCGAACATGAACTTTCAGTACCGGATCTCGACTTCAAACTTATGATATTATTCTTTCCTTCTTTTCTGTAAATCATTCTCTCAGAGGATTTCTCAGAATGATCCTCATCCATAAGACCACTGAAGTACTTTTCGGCTTGAAAAACGTCGAGCTCTCCGTTTTCATTCCTTCTTTCTCCAATGCTCACTCTCATGGTTGTAGGCGTGGGAGAGGAGCCACCAAGCTCTTGTGCAAGGCTTTCTCTGATGAGGTTTAGATAAGAAGAGAATGAGTAGTCTTCATGGTTGTTTTTCAAGTATTTTGCTTCAAAGGTGGTAGTAGTAGTAGTAGGGGAAGCTAGTGTGACAGTGGCCATGAAACAATATGAAGACTAGCTTAATTTATAGAGATGATGGAGAAGGAGAAGAGATGGTGTTGAGATTATATAGTGTGGAAGTAGGATGAAACCAAAATAAGGAAACAACACAAGAGGGCATAGACAACAGTGAAAAGATAAGATTGAGATATGATGATGCTTAGAGCAATGCTGGCTGGCTGGCTTCTCATGTAGTGGAATTTTTTGGAAGGTATGCATCCTTTTCTTTGCAGTTATTTTGATGGATCTCATCTAACAATATAATGTTATTTATTTATTTATTTAAAGAAAATGGATAAACTATGTCCATGTTAATAAAACAGTGTAATTAAGTATATCAACAAAAACAAAAATAATTGTATATTATTAGACTTAAAGAAAGATTGAAAAAAAAAAAAACAAAAGAATATATAGAGCTTAGCCTGGAATGACAATACGCCGGGGAGGAGTAGTCAATATGGGAGAATTAACAGTGCCTTGCCAGATATCACATGTATTCAGGTTTGATGTTTGTTCACTAGGATCGGTCGTTTCACTAGTGTGGGACCTCAGAAATTCCAAGTAATATTTGATTGCTTGAATTTAAACTTCGAGGTTTTTTTTTTTTTTTTTGTCTCTCCAACTTTAAATATCAAAAAACAAAAAACATGCAAATAATATAATGCTATTTTGTCATACATGCATTTGGATGTTATTTTATGAATTCATATAGTATCATAACCCAAAACTTCTTGCACTTCAATCATATAAAAGCTTTTATTTTTTTTGGGAAAGGAGAGCTAGAAAGCTAAAATAAGCCAAAGGGAATTAAAACTCCAGAGCAGATCAAAACCATAAAGTTGCCAGCTCTATACTCACATGTGACTACACTGACACAAAATGGGAAAAAAAAAAAAAAAAACAAGTTAGGCTTCCAAATGCAAAGCATAATTGTGTGCATATATATTACTCTAATTAATTAATAATAACTTGACAAGTTATTATCCCCACCAGGCACCAGTTGTTCTTCTTGGTTAATGAGCATTGAAAAAAAAGCAAGGACCACAAAAATAATGTGTGCACTCCTGCCTTTCACTTGTCCCATTCCTCAGTAATGATCTATATATCTATAAATATATATACTACTTCTGCTACTGCTTTTACTAATTTTGAATTATGGTTGGGTGATTTGCAACGTGTTTAGGTGCAAGGCCACTTGATCATTAGATGAATGGGAAATTGGAGATCTAGACATTAATATATATGGCTTCAAAGATTGTGTTATTTGGGTGGCTTGATTTTGATTCCATGTGTTTGTGGACTCTGTTGGTTTAGTCACTGTCTTGTTCACTAGACTCTGAGAGAGGGTGTGTCCTACATGTGACAGGGAGGCCACAATTGTTGATTATTTTCTCCTTCAATTGTCATTTTATTTGGCCCCAAGTTTGTATCAACTTTTATTATCATATGATTGCTGAACTTTCTTGTTGACTTCTCTTGATTTGTTATCCTTTAAAAAAAAAAAAAAAAAACTTTGGAGAGAGGTTTGGGTTTCTATTATTATTATTATTATTATTATTGAGATGTAAAAAGACTCAAATCGGAGGGCTTGGTCATGACTGTCAAACACACACTCGGTTTTTTGAGCTAATCCATCGATCTTAGGGTGTGTTTGTTTGGGTGTATTTGCTTTTACCTGTAATTGTAATTACTTCACTGTAGCAAATCTGGTGTTTGTTTGAGTGTATTTGCAAATGTTGGATGTAATTGAGTTTACACATAGTGAGAATTTGGATGTAATTGGTTTTACGCCCGATTTGGGCGTAAAACCAACTACTTCACTATAGCAAATCCATGAAAATCTTAAATAAGACAATTTAATATTACTAAATTTATATAATGCAATGTATTTAACAAAAATTTTAATATTATTTGAAAATATTAAGTAAGTTATTTAATGAAAATAGTTTTGTTTTTTAGGGTTATTTTTATGCACACAAATTAATAAAACATTATTAGATAAATCATCATTAAAAATAGATTTATTAACAAAACTTTTTTAACCAATTAAAATTTAATAACAATTACATCAATATAACTAACAATTAAAAATGAGAATAATATAACAATAATAAAGAGTTTATTATTTAAATTAATTAATATAATAATTACATTAAAAAATAATCTCCATTCCAAAAAAAAAAAGTAAAAACCAAAAAAATGGGTATTTATAAAGGTGTTTGGGGTAATCACACCCTAAGTGGTCACATTTCTTAAATACATCAAACCAAACACCAAATTCTGCAGTATAGTAATTCCAGTTACATATAACCAAACACCAGATTTTGTAATTACTGTACTTTCAAATTCATGTACTTTCAATTACATTGTAATTGAAAATCCTCTGCATTTACAATTACGTCTAACCAAACGCTACCTTAGTGAAACATTACACTGGGTTTTAATTGCTTCTATTTCAACTTCCCTTTTTTTGAAATAGATTATGAGGGTTTTTTCCTCATGTGATTTTATCTATTTTATATACCATTCCTTTTTCTCCTCTCTCTAATGTAATTAGATAACTTTTTACTCACCGGTTCAATAAAGTTATGGTTTTGTTGTTTTATCCATATATATATATATATATATATATATATATATATATATATATGGATTTCTAACAGTTGTGTTCATCAATAAATCATTGTAACACTTTTGCCCTTTTTTTTTTTAATGAAAATATGGATAGGTCATAATTTATTAATATATAAAATGCAAGTACAAACTATGGACCCCATTTGTCACGAGGCAAGTGAATTTGTTTCTCACTTGTTACTATGCTCGTGGCAGAAGGCACTTGGCACTTTTTCATCCAGGTGTTTGCTTTGCTTTCGAAATCCCATGCATAAATTATGGGGTACTTGAATAGTGGAATATTGTATTCCATAAAAAAGGGATATCCATATATGAAATATCCATGGGTGGGAATATTCATGTTTAAGTATTTGGTTGGAGGGATTTAATAGTAAGGATAGAGATTATTTAGTGTTTGGTCGGTGAGTATATCACGATGGGGGTAGGGGATGGAGATGGATAGGAGATGAATGAAGGATGGAGTAAATCACGGGATGAGCGGCGTCCCACCAAATCCCACTCATCCAGTTTTCAGGGATGGGGGCCATCCCTCATCCAATGGGAATATCCATGTTTAAGTGTTTGGTTGGAGGGATTTAATAATAAGGATATGATTTAATAAATAATTTTTTAAAATATTTTCAAATTATTTATTAAATTCAATTATAGTGGATAATTAGATAAATTTATTTTTTAAAATATTTTAAGTAAGTATTTGATTGAAATAACGGGATGAGCGGGAATGAGCGGCGTCCCACCAATTGATGGGATGCCACTCATCCACTTTTTATGGATGGGGGTTATCCCCATTCAGAAACTAAACAACCTAACTCTGGATATCCCATCCCCATCCCAGGATATACAGGTTTCCAAACACTGCCTTATTAGAGATACCAGGGATCTGATAGTGAGAGCCACAACCGATAATATTGGGCTAAAAAGAAATATTTGCATTTTCCATGATAAATTTTCAATGTGCTATTCAATTATTGTCAAAATTATTTATATATTTCTATTATGGATTACAATTTCCTCTTGTGAATCTAAGATCGAAGGCTCGATTGGAAAGCTCGACCATCATTAAAAAATTGCATCTTAGATACCTAGGACATCAATCAAAATTGGGCAATAACAAATAAATGCTAGCTAAGTAGGGAGCACTTCTCTTTAGCTTTGTTTTATTGTAATTCTGTTATTGTTCTCTCTTCCCTCTTATTGTTCTTGTTTTTACTCTATTTCCACACATAGCGAATTATTGTTGTTATGTCCCATTCTCTAGTTATATTTTTTAAATTTTTTTTTATAAATAAATATAGTTTATTCACTTTTAAAAATAAATAAAAAAAAAAGATTTTTGAAGTGAACTGTTAAATTAGGATAAAAAAATTCCGAGGTTGGGGAAAAACAAGCTAATAAAGAATATCATGATCAGGTAGGAAAATGTCACTTTTGGTTGGGCTGGAACGGCATGCAACCCAATTGTTTGAAGTGATTAGAATCCACAAGCCATATATATGTATCATTTAATTGGCAGGAATGTTTCGGTAGTGATATGAAGACTAGGAATTGATGTCCACGTCCAGCCAGCTTCCAAACTTAAACACTGAATGCTCTCCTCATTGAATGATTTATTCCTAAATTAATTGATAGGTTGGGGTTAACCAATCCCATGCATTACAATCAACAAGTTAAGCTAATGTTATATATATATTGATGTTGAATGTAGAAAGGAAACAAGGTCATTGTTAGCAGTGAAACCAAATTTATATATACCATCATTTACGTACGTTGGATAAAAGCTATAAAAGAAAAAAATAAAATGTTGGAATGAAACAAGGGAAATACCAAAAATAGACAATATCAAGCATGGGAAGTCACACAAACCACACGTAGTGAAAAAAAAAAAGCCAGAATGGAAGCAAAATATCAGTCTATGAAAGATACCAATGATGCTTAAGAAATAATCACTATGGTGGATCATAAATTATAGAACACTAGATGGGGAAGGACTTTATTTCAGTCCATAATTGTGCGTCATTTCATAATGATACATTTTAGGAATTTTATTAATAATAAAAATACTATGTTCATTTTATTATTATTATTATTTTTGGCGTAAGTAACTGACACCATATTCATCAGGGGCATGTGCATGAACTAAGAATTGATCGTCTAGCATATGTATCCCTAACCATGGATGAGGGATTTTGGCGATGAGACAGCCATTACAATCGATGACTTATTACCATCATCACTTTTAAAGAGTTTTGCAATCGAGATATTAAAATATCTCATTCTCGTTTTCACATTAGACGAAGTATTGTTATGCTATGGGTAATACCATGATTTTTTGATAACACACTTTTATCTCATGCATCTTCTTTTTAATTATATTGTTTTTTTTTATAATATTTGTTTCCTCAAAAATTTTATTTTCAAAAAACATTAATTTCACTGAGGCGGAAATGATATGTCCATTATTCATTCATCGCTCTGTACATGGATTATACAATTTAGTTTTTGTTTGGGTATTTCATTAGTCCTATTTGTTAATTTTTTGCTCATTATTATTTTTCTCAATGAATGTAATTTATCAACTTTTATATAAAAAAATAACCAATATGATTATATATGATTAATTTATAATCATACAATCACAAAAATTATAATTATCTTCAGAACATAACTTAGCCATATAATAATAATAATAATAATAATAATAATAATAATAATAATAATAATAATAATAATAATAATAATAATAATAATAATAATAATAATATTGGGCTTTGGATTGAAATGGGCCGGGGGGAAGTTCAACAAGGCCCACAACAAAAATTTTAATTTTTAACCCGCCACCGGGAAACGAAACTTCCCGCCAAATACTCCCGCTTCAAATGTCTTCTTTAGAGATCTGAAACCCAAACTCCCCATCGTCTCCGTCTCTGCCGTCATGGACATCTCCGCCATCGCCACCAAGCTTGGTCTCTCCGACTCCAAGCTTCTCATCAGAAAGGCCTCCGAGCTTCGTCGTCTCTCCGACCTCCAATTCGATTCCTCCGTCATGGGCGTTGTAAGCCTTTCTCTACCTTTATTTATTTATTTTTATAATCTTCTTTTTTTGTGCTATGATCTCGATCCTCACATTCGAATGGCTTTATCTTTGCTTGTTTCCTAAAAGGGGGAGGTCTGCAAGGCTGTAATCTGCTTGGATATCGCAGCTTCGAGGTTTAAATTTGGGATTTTTCTTTTGTTTTTTAGTTTGACTGGTTTGATTGGGGATCTGAGATCTGAGTTTGGGCTGTTGTTCAGATTGCAGGTGTTGATTGATCGGCAGAGTGCAATAAAGATGAGTGGGTTGTCGGAGAAGGCTTATATTAGATCGTATAATGTGATGCAGAACGGCCTTGGTGTCAAGTGCGTTTTGATTGCTTGCTTTTCTTTTTGATTTCTGCATGTTTTTTATTTTTTTTTTCCCCTGGGTTTTGATGAAATCTAAAAGAGTTTTGATTTTGTTTTAATTGAAGGACAAGTTTGGATGTTAGGGAGCTTGGGATTCAATTTGGTTGCGTGAGGCTTATCCCTTTTGTGCAAAAGGGGTTATCTTTGTAAGATCTCTAGTTGTTATGTTCTACGATGTTATGATGCCATCCTTTAAATTGTGTAGATTCTGAAGAATTGATATATCACCGGAATTTTCTGCAACTATGTTTGATGTGTTCACAAGAAGTGCAATTTTTTATTTTTTATTTTTGAAAATCATGCCATGATATGTTGATTTTACTACTATTCTTTCAAGTGGTTTGTCCACATTTCTAAGAAAAGAAAAGCCTGTTGTGTTTCAATTTTTCTCCTGGCAAGATTTCTGATCAGTTGAAAACTTGGTTTTTTCATCAAGGAGGTCTAAGTAGTACAACAGTTGTTTGATGGAATTTCCTAATCAACATCTTTCATTAAAGGTTGAAACAGTAGCCTATTCTTGTCTTTGGAGTATAATAACTAGTTAGTCGATGCCATGTGATGTTTGATGAATTGGGTTCCTGATGTTCAAGAATGGGATTTGGACTAAAATGAAAGTAAATGCTGTTTCAATTTCCATCAACTAGTATCAGGGTGCTGAATCTTATCCATGGATGCTCAATGGGACTTTTTGTACTGATTTTTTTCTGAAGTGTTTAGATTGTCTTCAAGCAGTTTGCAATTATGCTTAAACTACTGCACAATGTTTTTTTATGTTCAGATACAAGAACCGTTTTCTTGCTGAACTGCCAGCTTCTCGTCGAGCAAACACTGACTTTAATCGGCCAGTATTTACTGCTGTTGCTTTCTATTTATGTGCAAAGAAACACAAGGTGCCCCAGATAGTCCTTTTGTTTTGATTACATTTGATGATCATTTTTATCTTTTGCCTAAGCAGTTTGCTATGTTTCTCACAGCTAAAAATAGACAAGTTGAAGTTGATTGAACTCTGTGGGACATCTGAATCAGAATTCTCATCTGTATGGACCAAACTTCAATTTTTTAATAAATTTTTATTTTTATTGATTTTTTTTTTGAGGAGCACAATGCTGAATCTCATAGCCTACGTGTTTGATGATGAGATACTACTGCTACAGGTATCAGCTTCTATGAAAGATCTGTGCTTTGATGTTTTTGGGATTTCAAACAAAAAGAAGGATCCAAAGTCTGTTAAAGGACATCGAGGTACTTGGATTATTATTTTTTAAAAAAATCAGCTGTTTATGGATTCTGCCTAAAGTTCATGTCAAAGTTTGTTATGTTGCAATGGAAGCTCTTTATTGAAACTGGAATTGCTCTATGTTTCTACATGATTTGAATGAGTTTTTCTATTGTTTAAATCTGAATACTCCTGACAATGAAAATACAGATTTGTTGGATGCACTGCCTGGGAAAAGGAGGCGCCAGAATGATGAAGATGCTTCTGAAGATGGTAATGATGAGGTAACCTAACTATGCATCAGTGCCTTAAATTTTTATCCTTGCTCAGGATTTCTATGTTTTCTTGCTTGAGATCATAGTTCATTTTTCCAAGCATGAATTCTGTTTGCTTATTCCATGTTTATTCCATGATTAGTTCAGGATCACTCATTTCTTTTTTAAAAGATGTTGTGTTCCATTATTAAAGGCTGCTTGGAATAGGCTTGCATTTTCTCTTTTATGTGTATGAAATTTACTGGGCTGTCGCCACTCTTTTCTGCAAATAATCTTTGTGAGTTATGAAAAAGATAATTAACAGCAAGCTGACGTATACTATCAATTAATTTACCACACAACCATGGATAATTGTAACAAGGCTGACCCAACTTGTTCAGAATTCGCTGATGCTCAAATGATGGATGAACCGTAACCTGCAATGGTCTTCTAGCTAATCTAACATTACTCTTTCTTTTGACATTATTTAGATGCTTAAATTAAACATGTTATTTTGACAAAGGTGTGGTGCCATCTTGATATCTGAAAACCGCTGTTGCTTAATTCATGAATATCAAAACAGTAAAGATCCTTCTGTCTCCCAGAGTATATATAAAATTATCAGTTTCCAACACAAGTGCTGACTCATGGCATTGGATCTTTGCAGCTTCCCAGCTACAAAAGACTCAAGAAAGCTGAGAAGCATGCATATGAGGATTGGAAAGCCACTGTCATTTCTTCGAACAAACAAAGCAAAGAAAAGGGTACTTCCTTTGCCATCCTTCACAATTGTAACAATATTCTCTTTTCATGGATCTTCATCTGTTGTACTGTTGTTCATTCTTAACAGTTTCAGTCAAGAGAAAGAGGCAAACTAAGCTGAACTTTGGGCCAAAATCACCAGAAGCAATCACCTTAGAGGCTTCATAAGGCTCAAAATGTATATTTGCATATTTTTTTTCTTTTTAGTTGTTGTAACTAGAGAGCTTCAATTTGGACTAACAGGGAAAAAAATGCCGGAAGGTTACCTTGTTAATGTATGTGGTCATATGCTGTAATTGATCTACAGTAATTAAAAAATTTTGAAAGCCAACGTTGAAACAGACTGCATTATGGGGTATGTTTATGCATAGTGATTTTTTTATACAGACTCATGGATAAAAATCTAAAATGAGATTACTGAACTAGATATGCAGAAGCTTTTATAGCATAAAGTTTAGTTAAAAGGAAAAGATCTTACTTGTGCAAACCAAATGCAAAGAAAATTCATCATGTAATAAAGGGAGGATAATTTATATTTGAAAATTGACATTTAAGGATTTTTTATTTAAAATTATCTTAAGTATAAAGAATAATAATAATAATAATTATTATTGATAAATATGATCTATGCATCTCTATAGGTTATTAAAGTTGTTGTATAATCTATTCTTGGACTGTTTCAAAAAATAGTTTTAGTTTTTTTTTTTAATTTTTTTAGATAATTGAAAATTAATATTGTATTACATTTAAGTTTTTATTTACATTAAATGTGATATTAGTAATGGAAAACGTTTCATGACATTTATTTCATTAGACTCTTCAAAATCATTATATCCACTGAAAAAAATCTGCATAAGAAAAATACACCAATAGAAAAGTTATCAAAAATTACGAGAAGTTATCAAAAATTAGATTTTGTGGGTCTCATGTTTTTTGATTGATAATAAATATTAATTATTTTATAAATAATAGGTAAAAAGTAGAAAAGTTTATCTATAGTCATGTCATCTAAAGAGAAACTTTTTTTTACGCTCGCAAGTCCTTCTATATATATTTGAAAATGAGTCTTTACATTATTTTATATCTAAATAGAGTAGAAGAAATTAAAAAACCCCAAATATGAAAATCGAAAAATAGGAGTTATTGAAATGTTAGACATTATTGTTTTAGTTGGAGTTCTCATAAATATTGTATATATGATGTTATCGTTTATTTTAAATTATATGTCCATATATAACATTGCTTAAGAATCACCCAAATTATAAAGAGATGATGCAAAGCAAAGGGATTTAACATAAAATAGTCTATTGGAGGCCAATAGTTTTTTGTATTTTATAATAAAATAATAAATATTTTTTAAACCCATTCCACTCGAGATGATTCCAATTTGTTCCCAACCTTAACTAAATAAAACTAAGAGGTTTATTTAGTCTTTACATTATTTTTTTGTTCCCTCCCATATGTATTGATTTTATTTTTTGAAATAATATTAGAAGAAAAACAGCTAAGTTAACTAAATAAAATCTTAAAACATGTGAAGATGAAATTAAAAAAGTAAATAAAATTTGTTTTTCTTAAATATAAAATCAAAGGGTCTAAACGGATGTTGACAGGCAAGGCGGATCTGAAACAAACCCGACCCGTTTAGTTCCTTGCAGTTAGGGTTTGGGTGATATAAAAGGCGAAGCAAAGGTTTTGAACAGCTGGTTCGCCTCCGCGCATCAAAGGGACCTCTCTGTTCTCTTCTTTCGCGGCGGCGCGGCGGCGGGAAGGGCGTAACCATGGTTCACGTCAGCTTCTACAGGAACTGTAAGCTTTCTCTGATATCCTTGGTGTTCAGATTCCTAGTTGTGCTGTTCTCTGTTATAATTTCTCGATCAAGGTTCATTTGATCTCTGTTATCAGTATTTCCAATTGTGTTTGATCAATGCGATCAGCTACGATCTTTTTTCGCTTTGATTTTGACGTATATTATGTTTTTTATTGGGGTGGTTATTATTTTTGATGAGCTGATTTGATTTTGAACTTAGAAAGTGAGCAAATATACTGTGAGATGAAGCTTCTCAGATCTTTTCTTTAGTTCCAGCAATGTGTGTTTGATTTCTCATTGCCACGAATCAAAACCTAATTAGTTTTTTATTTTTTTATTTTTTGGAAGGCCTAATCTTATTTTATCTTTTGGATCCATTTTGTTGATGAATGTGAGCAATAATGTGTTCTGTTTACAGATGGGAAGACCTTCAAGAAGCCTCGAAGGCCATATGAGAAGGAGCGGCTCGATGCTGAACTGAAGCTTGTGGGAGAATATGGACTGCGGAACAAGCGTGAGCTTTGGAGAGTCCAGTACGCTCTGAGCAGGATCCGGAATGCTGCAAGGGAGCTGCTGACCCTTGATGAAAAGAATCCCCGTCGGATTTTTGAAGGCGAGGCCTTGCTTCGCAGGATGAACCGCTATGGCCTTCTTGATGAGACTCAGTCCAAGCTGGATTATGTTCTTGCCCTAACTGTTGAGAACTTCCTTGAGAGGAGGCTTCAGACTTTGGTATTCAAATCTGGAATGGCCAAGTCAATTCATCATGCCAGGGTGCTTATCAGACAGCGCCACATTAGGTATATTCCTTGCCTTTCTTTTTAATTCCTCTAATTTTTTTGCATATTATTATTCTTATGGCTTTGCTCTCTGTTCACTTATTTTGTAGTTGTGAAGAGGATGGTAATGCTTTTTGTATGTTATCAATTATGATGTAGTGCTCTGAGTGAATTCTTTTAAATGATCCTTTACTTAGGTAGGCACTTGTTTTGTTATTTTGTGATTTTCAGGCATCATCATGGCATAGTAGATTTACTGGTCTAGCCACGCTTAAGTGGTTGAGTTTTGTATTTGGTTGTTGATCTTTTGTTCTGTGGAATACTAATTGTGCAATATTAGAATGGTATACACAACACAAATAATTCATTGGTTGCATGACTGCTCATACTTTGCTTACTAGACATGTATAACTTGCCAAGTATGTTTCTATGATAGTAAGTAGTTTATAGTTCTTAGGTGGCAAGGCCAAAGTGTATGTTTAACAGCTTCCCCTCAGAGATTTCTGGAATTTCAGTTTGAAGCTTCCATATGTTGGTATTTTTATACTTTACCCTTCTGTCCTTTTTTTCCCTCCTTGTTTAGTATTGAGGTTGAATTGTGTGATTTTTTTTTTCTATTTGATTATTAAAATGAGAAATGTTTCAATGATATATGGAACTGAACATGCTAACCCACTGGTTTTAGTTGTCTTGAGCATTTTGAAATTTTGTAATTTTGTTTGGAATCTGTAAGATAATCCTTTCTGTTTTGCAACTTATTTTTTGCTGGTGTGTATTAGCTGTTTTGTTTTCAGTGTGTAGGAAATTACTAGGGAAGTCTAAAAAAGGCTTCATTGTTTTCAGTCAAGTTTGCCTTTACACCTTATCTTGGAGAACTAAAATTATGGAGGTTGATAAGTTGAGTTGAGACCAGTATGAATTATAGGTGAAATGGCCAAATGGGTTTTTATTGAAGTAGGGTTGATGCTGTCAAATGATGGTCCTCATGAGGGTGATTGCTAGGCAGCATTCATAATATGGTACCTTGCCAATATTAAAGTTGGACCTCATTTCTTATTCTTTGACTGTTTGGCCAATATGCATATATTGTTTATCTACCATTGATCTGTTGTTGCAAAATGTTATTGACCTATCAAATTCAATTAACTTCTTTATAATGTGGTATTTAATGGGAATCATAAAACCTAAGTATGTTGGTAATCTGAATATGCAAAAAGATTAATGTAAGCTATTTTTTTCCCATATAAATTTTTTAGTTTCCCATCTAAAAATCACAAAATGCCTTAGTGTTTCCTTGGACCACCATCATGTGTATATAAATATATATTTTTTTTGGTCACATCTCATCCTTTGTATTTAGTGTTTGTGTTATCTTTTTTGGGCTTTGAAGGCTTTGTTTACACTGTCTGTCTTTGGTTTATTAATCCAAACTTTCCATTTGTAAATGGCCACTGCTTACCAGAAGGTGTAGTGATGAACTAGTTATCCTGGGAGTTTTCAGAATTTTTGAAGACTATTACTTTAAGCAGTGCATCTTTGGTATTTGGCATTGGGCATAATGAGGAAATCAAATTTTTACATTTTGTGAGGCCCAAGGGTCTCTGATCTTCCTTTTAAGTCCTTTTCATTCTGAATGCCCAATTGTGAAAGTATGTGTGTGTATATATATATATATATATATATATATATATATATATATATATATATCTATAAATAGTTGCATCCTTGGTTATAACAAATTGTCCTTGTGGAAAGGTAATGATCTTCTATAATCTTTGGCTTTGTTAGAAATTTTTTGTATAAGATTGTTATGGAACATTATAAATTAAATTCTGTAACTTATTTTGGCAATGATTTAATATTTGCTTTTTTCCTGCTCTAGTAGGTTTTAGGGTTGTTTTTGCTAATTCGTGCTTCTTGATGATTAATCATTAGTTTTCAAGCATTAAAGCACTAGATCTGCTGCAAGAGCCTATTGTTTGAATCCTTGCTTGTAAAGTATAGTTTTGTGCAAAAACTTCTTGTTCTCGTGTTCTGTTGTTGGTTCTTATCCCTTTTTTTTTGAACCACCTGCCTGAGTCTCAGTCAGGTTTTCTCTGTTTTTATTCTTTATTTTTTTGTCTTGATAATTTCACAGTAGCTCTTGTCAACTGTGGCTCTCTAGCCATACCACCTTTTTGGTGTTTCACTACATGTTATTGTGATGAACTGCTGAAAAGTATGTAATTCTAAATTCATTTGCACACTTCGCATCTGTGAATGTTCATAGGCATTGTTTCCTTTGGCAGGTTACATTTCCTCTTAATTAGTTTTTGAGTTTGGTGTCTCCTCTTTGGTCTAAAGAAATGCTCTTAAGGTTGCATTAGGCAGTATATTTTGCTTCACATCTGCATTGCACACACAGTATATGTACGCCGATGGATGGGACAAGTCTTTACTCATTCTTGAGGTCAATCATTCCGTCGGAGTCTAATGGAGGATTTTTTTTTGCCCCCCCAGGGTCGGAAGGCAGGTGGTAAACATACCATCATTCATGGTGAGAGTCGAATCGGCCAAGCACATTGACTTCTCCCTCACTAGTCCCCTTGGCCAGGGTCGCCCTGGAAGAGTGAAGAGAAAGAATTTGAAGGCAGCCTCGAAGAAGGCCGCCGGAGGAGATGGTGAAGAGGAAGATGAGGAATGAGCCATTACTGAAATAATGTAGTAGTGGAAAGCTTGCATTACTGGTTTCTCCTCAGTTTGAGTTTTTCTTATTCCCTTATTCAAACTTCATTTATTTGGTTTTAGATCATAGTGCTTATTTTTCATGACAAACTGAATCCGAACTATTTTGCCACCTTGTGTTCCTTATAAAATGTAGAGGTATCTTGCCTTGACTGTGTCTTAATCAAGTACATTTTCAAATCAAGAGGTGCGTTTTTAAATGAAGTTTATGTTTCATTATTTTGCTTTTTATCACTGAGATTATGAAGTTAAGGAAACTAATAAATCCAAACTCATGTGTTTAGCATGGCCTTTTTTTGTCCTTGTTGGACTTTTTTCTCTTTCTACATGTCATTAACAAATATAACTCAAAATATTTTAAAAAACAGAAAAAATTCCAGTATCCTTCTAGGTTGCTCTCATCTAGCCAGGCATTCATTTTATTTTTTTCAATGCATATATCATTATCAATTATTGTCCACCATCCTTCCATGTCTCTCTTTACTTGAATACATTACAATGAAATAAATCATTAAAACGTTTTCACGTGTGGCACATAACACTCACTAATAACTAGAGATCCAGAATAACCAAAGCCTAAAACAGGCAAAGTAGAGAAAGGCTTAGAGAAAGGCTACTCACAAATCAGTTGGCTGGTTGCCATGCTATTAAGGAAGTTAACAAACAACTCAAGCCAAACTTTGTACTGATATATATATATATATATATATATATATATATATAACATATAACATATAACATTATGAAAATAAAAATGCAACAATAACTAATTGATACAACAAACTATAACAAAAACAAGACACATTAAACATCAAGACCTCAAAAGTCCTCTAATTATCTCTGCCTGTGCACTGTCATTGTCCATTGTGTTAATGAGCTCTGAGAGTCTATCACTTAGACCATCCACCTCTCTATGCAAACTCTTAATGTAGTTGCATGTCTCCTTCAACACCTTTGATGCTGGGGCCTAAACAAAGCCATTAACAAAAGCTCTTATAACCACCACTTAATTATCATCATTCTCATTATTATCACAGTCTTCATATGCTGATCACTTTCACATTAATTTCAAAGTGTTAACAAGTAAAAGACTACTGTTTATGTGCTTACTCTGGTGGTGTTTCTCCGGCGAGACTCCGGCAAGAGGGCTTGGAGCTTGGAAATGAGCTCATTCATCTCCTCTTCTGTGATCCTTGTCCTTCTACTAGACATTATCTCTATTTCTCTCAAAGTCCTTTTCTTAAGTTTGGGGACCAATAACAATAAGAAACATAGGCACAGGAATGAGAGAAAAGGAAAGGGGAAGAGGAGAGAAAAGGAGAGAGAAGAGGACCCCTTAATAAAAACTAAGTCATGGTGGAACATATATTGAGAAAGATTCATGGGTCCATATGGCCCCTCGCTCCTTTACTTTTATTAGAATAACTAATGATCCCCCTCTTCATACCCATTTCATTTATAATTTTTTTTTATTAATTCATTTATTTGCATTTAATAATCATCTGATAAATTATAATTTAGAAAATTGGCGGATGGAGGGATGGGATTGGAAATAAAAGAAGGAAGAAGATGGATGGGTCCAAAATGGTGTCAAAAATGTGGAGCAAGCACGTGTGAAAGAAGACGTAGGTGGGCCAAGTTGGCTTTTGGGGGGTACATGCACGTGACTAAGCATAGCCCATGTGAAGTGACTCTTGGGCCCACCTTGCCGGGAAATACGGCCCATCACCTTAATTTATCTCTCTTTTTTTTTTTCACTTATTATTATTATATGTTATTTTTTCTTAATTCATCCAACAATTCATTTTATATATAAATAAAAATATTTTAGTTTATATATTTTAGCTTGAATTTCCCACTTGCTCTGCTCTGAATATTTCAAGTTTACTCATTCAATTTTATGTTTATGCATGTACTCTGTTCTGTTTATTCTCCATTTATTTTTCTCTCTAACGGCTAAAATATAAAAGAAAAAACATAGAAAACAAAACATATATGGCTCGTATGAATAATCTTAATATATATATATATATATATATATATATATATATATATATATAATGATGATATTACCTTTGTCGAATTCACGAAAAAAATGTTACTAAAATATTTATATATTTTTCAAATGATATATTTATAATCACAAGAAACTAGTGAAATCTAAAGTCATATATAGCACTCCTTTTGTACATTACAAATAATATTTATTAAAACATAATCTATTAAATATAGATAAATAATAGTTATAAATATATTGAGTATAATTGGACAAAACTAAACAAAACTAAATTGGACGTAAAAATGAACGATATATAGTCTAAAATTCCACCCGTGATGAATATGAAATAAATAAAATCAAACAAAGTTTGGAAAGAAGAAAAAAAAAAAGAAAGAAAGAAGTGCAATGAATGGTAACATCAATATTATTAAAGCAAGCAAGAAGACATACATGCATTCACTGTTCCACATGCTTCTTCTTCTTCTTGTTGCCTTTTATTTTAGAAGAAAATGAAGAAGAAGAATAAGAACAAGAAGGCAAAGATACCCTTAAATTGGGGAAATCTTCAAGGGCCTTAAATGCAAACAAATTTTAAGTCCATAAAGAGACACACAGTTAAAAAAGTCTATGATCTTAGTCCCAAAGTCACATTTTCAACAGTGTTATCTATCACTGGCAACTTATGTTACATCAACATCAGTGTGACGCTTAATTCACGGGTTTTATTCTTTTTCTTTTTTCCGCATAAAAGGCCAAACAATTCAAAAATTCATTTTATTTCAAATTATATAAAAAAAAATACAACTAAAACATATATATTAAAAAAAAAAGAAGCAAGGTTTAGTTCATGAGTTTTATTTTCTGATGTAATTGTTGAGAATCTCCTAATATAGAAGCGGTATGCTATTCCATCAGTGAATTGTACGTTAGCATGGTCCACCAGAAGGCTGCCAATCAACGGAGCCCACGTAAGACTTTGTTGTTCCCCAATGAGCCCCTCATCGTCGGATCACAGCCAGGTGTACGGGTAGCTAAACACACAGATGATAGCACGCACCGTACAGGGAGTTTTTTCTTTTTTTTTTTTTTAAAATCTTTGATTATCAGTGTTGACAATAGGATTAACAAAGCTCATAATAATGTTGAATTTCTCTAAATTATGTGATCTATCAAATTATGTTTGCATGAAGCATACGAAGAATGAAAATGCAGGCCAAAAAAAAAAAAAAGTTCAATCAGAGATAAAGCAGAAGAAGAATCTAATTCCGCTCACCTGTCGGGAATACGATGCTCGATCTAGACAATGAACTTCAAGCAAGCAAACAAGCGATGAAATTGCGCGAAATGACAATGAAATACGGCAAGTTTTGGAGTTTGTGATAAACATGAATGGCATCAAAGAGGAGCAAAGGATGTGATTTCTGAGGAACATACTAATAAAACAACATAACTGCAGAAGGAAATGGCAACTTAAAGATGTAAAAAATTCAACCTGTGTGTAAAAAGAAGCCGGAGTTATTCCTAGTTTTATTGGTCAAGTAAAAGAGGCTCAAATTCACATTCAATTTGTTGAAGTCTTGAAAATACATAATTGCAGAAATGATCACAGGATTCAGAAACAAGAACAAGAACAATTAATTCATCAAACTCAATACACGAGATTTGAAGTGCGAGGAGAATTAAAGATTCAACTGATTTGTGAGTGAGATCACTGAACATTTACGCAACTTATCGTGCAGCAGAAATTGAAAAAGTTACAGTGTAATCGTGGTCAAATAATTTCGTGTTGTTCTCATAGTTGACATTTAAGGGAAATACACTGCATAAGCCAGCGGTGAAATGGAATGATCAACATGGTGAAACAATGTCAAAGGTGGATTCCTACTGCCAAACTCAGATGGAAAAATGGTTGTTTCTGTTTATGTACTCTAATAGTGACTTAATTTTATGAGTTTGAACCGTCTGTCTCCTGAAGTTGAAAGCTGACATAATGCGAGTCAGTGGAACTCATTTGAGCGAAAATGGAGAAACATACAAATTTAATTGGAATGAATTGGTGTCATAACAATAGCAAGAAGCTCAATAGGCCTAAAGCTGCGAGAGCGAAAATGTGGGAGAGGTTGGCTTGAATTCGCAAAGAATGAAAGATAAAACAAAATACTACCATAATCGCAGACGAAAAGAAACAAGAATATGCAGTAGGGATCGATCCATTGGTGTACACCATTTCCATCTGTACATCCGGAAGATAATTTTGTTTCCATACACAAAGGTCCAATAACATTGTTGAGGACAAAGAGGACAAAGGGCAGGAAAATGTTGTGAATTAATTCTTGATGCATTATAAATTTGGTGTGCTACCAAATCTTCGATCATCAGAAACAAGAGAAGATTTTATAACATTTTAACAATGTTATAAGTTCTAAAGATATTGAAGTCCTAAGAGTGCACATGATTTTTTTCAGTCTCCCATATACCGAAAGGAATCATTTTGAGAAAGCAGTTACAATTAATAGGCAAAGAAAGCAAGAAGAAGCATGAATAAACTTTCAGAAAATTTTCCATGTCCATATTCAGCTATCAAAAAGGTTTTATAACAGCAACCAAATGTTCTGTATTTAACCACAGGCAGACAAAAAAAGAAATCTATTTCTGCAGATATACAAAATACTTGAATAGGAAACAAAGAAGTTCCTGATGGAATCTGATAAATGTCAGCACACACTATGGCAAAATGAAACACATGTCACCTTTTATTTTCCTCCAAATAGAGGCGAAAAAATTTTAACCACAAAACACTACTCCGAAATAAAGAAAAACATTTCTTCAAGTATGATAATCTAGTAAAGCTTTATTGGCATCAAACTTTTGACCTATCTCTGTACTGTTGACCCTGAATGTCTAAATATCCTTATGCCAATAAGTAAAAGAACTTCCAATTGGACAGCAAATAAGGGGGAAAACAAAACCTGAGTTATACTTAAGAGAGTTCCTTTTAAATCTCGAGTTAAGTCTGAGCTTTGGGAAAAGCCAGTTGCCACCTGTCGAACAGCGTTGATAAGGAATGAGTTAAGCAAGTCAACCAGGTGCATCCACCTCTGGCTAGAAGCTGTACAATACTTACGGTGTCATTGATTATTACCCAAAAAATCAGCAGCCCATAACAGCGCAATTATACACAAAATTTCCACAATGCTTGCTAGCAATCATATTCCATTCAGGTGGTCCATCTTTCGGAATCCACGCGTTAAGCTCAATCATCCCTCCGCCAGTTGCCCTTGGTCCGCCAATAACTATGAGCTGCTCACCACAAGCTCGGAATGCAAGACCCCAACCATTCACCGAGACAGGCCTTTCAGGCAAACTTCCAAGTGTAATCCATGATTTATTCTCCTTATCATACTTTCTCAGCACCATGTCCGCATAATTAGCTGCATAGAGCTCATTATTAACCACCGCGACAAGTGGTGGTGCACCACTAGCGCCATTGAGCCCGGAGGACATATTCGGTATGATCTTCCACGCTCCTTTATCCAAATCATACTCTTCACCACACGTCAACACCTCCGTATTGCTAGCCATTCCTCCAATAACATAAAACTTCTCATCCATAAAAACTCCAGAGCACATCTTCCTTGGTCTATTCATGTTAGGCAGAATCACCCAAGTTTGCGTCTCCGAATTGTAAAGCTCTGCAGAGTCCAATATGGTCCCATGAGCATCAGTTCCGCCAGCCAGAATTGCTTTCTCCCCGAGACTCGCCGATCCAAACAAGCATCTCGGTGAATTCATTTTGACACCGGCAGACCAAGAATTTGTCAAGATGCTATACCTGAGCACTATGTGAGAAGTCACCTCCTTACCAAACACAAGCAGCTCAGTGCCCACAGCCAAAGACTCCTTATCTGAACACATGAAGCATTCATTATGAGGCATCCTTGGCAAGGTCATCCACCGCCCACGATACGGATCATAAGCCTCCCACTCAAGAACATTACAAGAAAAGTAAATCCAATGCTCAACAATCTTATTCAATCTCCGAAGCTTATAAAGCTCACCGCCCCGGATAAGGGATCGGAAACCCTTACTAAGGGATGCAATGGCACCATAATCAGATCGAGAACAACGAAGTAGACAATTGATTGAATTGTCCCGTCCAATAGGATGGATGAGTGATGTTGTATCAGAATATTGCCCGTCACCACCTTGATCAGATGCCTTTAGGGATTTCCTCCTCTTCTTCGCACTATCACCACCTTGTTCATCATGCTTGCTGGATGCCTCCTGTTGCTTGCCATTGGATATATCGAGAAGTTTGTAGGTCATATACACCCACTCAGATTCCTTTTCGCAAGAGCTTGTCAAAGGCCTTGAGATCATGCAGAACTAGCATAGCCTCCAAGACCCCAGTCAATGGAGTTCAATCCCCAAACTCCCTTCAAACCTCTCAAACCAATAAAACCCTAATCTCCCAACCGAATTAGATCATTTCCAGTAAAACACACCTCCCAAAACACAAAAACCCAAAAAAAGTAAAAAAACACTGCCCTCTAGAAATCAGCTCAAATCAATCAAATTTCATCAGAACTGAACCTCACAAAAGATCAAAACCCAGATTCGATTCCTACAAACACCGAAAACCAACCAATATATAACTATATATAACTATATATAACTCTAAATAATTTTCCCCATTAATAACAAGAGACCACCAGCTAACGAACAATAAGGAGGAGGGGCAAACAGGGAAGGAAACTCACAAATTTTCACTATGAAAAGAGGTCCATAATGGGCATAAAGTCCCACCAAAGTTTTGTTATCCCCCACTTCTTCCCAAAACCTTCTTCTTCTTCTCCTCCTCCTCCTCCTCCTCCTCCTCCTTCAGACCCAGCTTTAAATCTTGAAGAGCTCTAAATTTCGAAGAGCTTTGGGGAGCTCTTCATTCCCCTTTTATTATTATCCCAATTTTTCAAATAACTTTGTTTTCAAAATAATTTTTTCTTCAAAAAAAATGGGAAACCGTTTCCCAACTCAAGTTTTTGAACTCGTTTCCCTTTCTCCTCATTCTAAAAATTTAATTTTTAATATTTTATAATTAGAGGAGACCCACTGGGTTAGTTATATAATCAAATTAAAAAAAAATAATAATAGTGAGAAAAAAAAGGTGTAGTGAGAAAGGAGTCCACTTTTTGTGGGACTGATTATTAAAATTGACAACTGAACCAAAACCATATAAACCACTGCTCCTGCTTGTTATTATTCTAATAAATCCATTTAAGTAAATATTATTTTTAATTTCCCTTGTTAGGGAGGGGCCCACATCCAGCTTCGTGACAGCTCATCGGTGGGCCGGTATTTGATGATCGTCTCGGGATCTGTGTTTCGCTGGTCTGGCCCATGATGATGAGTTCAGGCCGGGCCCGGCCGGTGCGCGCCGGGCCGGGCCGGCAAATGATTGGAGAGGTGGGTGGGACGTCGAGATCTTCGGCCTGGAATGGACGGTTGTGATGGGGCCGTTATGATGGGGCGGTCCGGATTCGGTACAATCTGGACTGTTGGATTCAGAGGGCTCCACCCAAAGGACGGCGGCGATGGAACGTCCTGGCCGGTTTACTCGGTGGCGCGCCGCTTTCTCATTCCCGATTCACAAGCAAACGGGGGGAAACGGGAAACCAAATGATTTAGATTTTCTTTTTCCAATATTAATAAAATAAAATAAAACTTTAGATTTTGTTAGAGATTTTTTAATTTTCATGAGGAAAAGAAAATAATGGAATGGTTATGGGTATAATAGCAAATTATTTATTTATTTATTTATTTTTTAAAGATGTATGCATATTAAAAAGAACTTTATATTTTATTTATTATAACTGCGTAGGTGAAGAATATATGATGTTAAATTTCCAAAATAAAATAGATGTGTAAATCTAAGATTTTCTTTTTCTTTTTTTTTTTTTTTTTAAAGAAAACTAAAAATGTGGCCCTATATAAAGCAATGATATTTCACACAAGGAATGTTTTTATCATGGAATGAGAAAGAGTTTGATTCCTAAATATAAATGCATATTAAACATCTCCAACACATGTAATGTTTTAGTCATAAAACACATTTAGTAGATAAATTACTTTAATATTTTTTAAAAAGGATTTTCCCCATATATATATATATATATATATATATTTTAATTTTTGCATCTCAAATAGATGGATCATAAACGACCAAAATAATAATCAAACACTCATCAAAGACCTGTTTTTTTTTTTTTTTTGCATCATATATGGATAATAATGAAAATGATTATGACGTCTTGACTCAATTTTATTTGTCTTAATATTTTATTATATGTGAAACTATTTTGGATGAGAACGAGTTCATGTCATTTTTCTTTTCTTATTTTTGGATTTTTTAGAAAACGTTTAAACCTCAAGTAATTAGACAATTTGGAAGATGCCAAAACCACAATCAAGCACAACCTTTCATTCACCAAAGACCTGGTTTTTGTGCAGTAGATGACACTGGATATAGAAAATGAAAGATGATTATGACGTTTCTTCTCAATTTTATTTCTCTGAATTTTATTATTGATTTCTTTCAGATTAATTTGTGTTGATTTCTTTATCAAGAAACAAGTAAAAAAAAGTCACAAGAAGTCTATGTAGTTACTATATTATAACTAGGGATGATAATTAATGAGATCCAAACTCAATGGGTATTCACAAAAAATACCCATGATGGATAGAGTAAATACTCTCTTGATAGGTTTAGCTTTGGGTGTGGATAAATACCCTCAAAATTGTATGAGCATGCACACTATAGTACCTATACCCATTTATCTGCACACAATATATATATATATATATATATATATATATATATATATATATATATATATATATATATATATATATATATATATATATATATATATATAACTTAGAATAGTTTGAATGTGTTATTTATTTAATTACAATAAACATATCAGATTAAGAGTCATGTTTGAAATTTATGAGTGAAAGACGTCACACTCTTTTCATTGTTTTCACTTTTAATGAACATTGGTTATTTTATAAGGCTGTGTTTGATTGCGCAAATTTTACATGAAAAATTTTTTCATGGATGTTGTCACATGACCCTATTTTCTCTCAAAACAAGAGAAAATTTTTCCAGCCTCAACCTTAGGAAAATTTTTTTAAGAAAAATAGAAGGGGTTATATGAAAATACAAGTAATCAAACAACAAAATCAGAATTTTCCATAAATTTTTTTTGATTTTTTAGCTAAAAAATAATGCCAATCAAACATCTATTTGTTCGTTTTCCATGGAAAATTTTTTCATTAAAATTTTTTCTTTTTCACCCATTTTCAAACATAGCCTAATAGTATTTATATTTTATTAGTTCATAGTTCCTATATTTTGAGATGCAAGTCTTTTAAGTAGATTGCACAAGAATAAAAGATAACCTTAACATTTAAAATTTAGAATAAAAATAAAGCAAATAACTTAGAAAATTGAAGAAGGGTAAAATTGGAAAAAGAAAACAAATAAATATTGTTCTGGCATTATAAAACAACAGTTATTTTGGAATAAATTTTTCTACAATGACTTGTATTTCAGAATAGAGGGATCAAAAAAAAAGTGAGAAGAAATCATATTTGGTTAACTAACAAGTAATGAAAACGAGTATGAAGATATGAGTATCTAATGGTGATCGAGATGGGGATTAAAGTTGTTATTCAGAGGGTATGAGAATGGGTATAGGTAAATTTTTAAAATGCTGGTATGGGGACAGGTACTATAGTACCATATCCATTGCGCCATCCCTAATTATAACTTGATATCATAAATTTTCATTCTTAATTAGCCAAAATACAACATGAACATATGAAAGCACTTACTCTCTATATATATATCAACCACAAAGAAAAAAGAAAAAAGAAAAAAGAAAAAAGAAAAAAGAAAAAAGAAAAAAAGAACCATCTTTCAAAAAAGAGTTAAAGAGATAAAAAGACAAACTCTAGTTCCATGATGATCATTCAAATAAACACATGGTAAAGCTTAGTTGCATGGCAACAAAAAACAGTAGGCAAGGATGAAAAAGAAGGTAGGATCATGATCATCTAGAAGCAACACATAACCTTTGTAATTGTGGTTTTTATTCACTTTAGAACAATGACAAGCAAAGAGATATTGTCAAAGAAAGACAACCAAAAGGAACAAAGTAGTTTGCAAGAAGAAAGCACCATGCATGCATGCATCATCTCTCATCTCATATATATACATGGCCATATAGTGTTTTCCACATGGCCAAAATGCTTTTCTTTTTAGACTATTCCTAACTTACTGTTTGAACTTTGAAGTCTTCCTTTCCAAATGGTGGGTGGCATGGCACTTAAAAGCAATAAGAACATTCATTATTAGGTGTCATCTCTATCTTGGAAATTAATCATTATTAGGTGCAGTGTTCCTAGACTATATTCATTAATTAATTAGTTATTTAATAACTACTTAATTAGTTAATTAATAAGCTTGCTATATAAAACAAGAGATGAGCCTTGTCTTTTGACTGTGACTAAAGTTATATTCTGAATTGACATGGGATAGCTCTATGTATCATTTGGCATGAGGAAGGAGATGTGATTGATGCAAATATATCTCGGCCCCTTAATTTGATTTGGTCCACCAATGACTTCACATGAAGTATTTCTTTAATTGTTTTTCTTCTTCATCAAATGATACAATCTTCTTTTTTTCTTTTCTTTTATTTTCTTTTTTTAAATGTATTATATATATACCACTTCTTTTCCATATCCTTAATTTCTTTCATATACTAATCTTAAGTTCACATTATTTTCCACTAATTTTAAGATTCGTAGTTGAAAACTTAATTCTAATTATTGGTTCACTGTTGAGGATCTAATTCTTTGGAGATAATGAGTACACATATGTTTAATTAACGTTCTTCCTCTTCATCAAGTGATAGTCTTTCTTTTTTTTGTATGTATTGTTTACATACATACATACATACATACTAGTTCTAATTAAGTTCATATTATTTTCGCTTTTTTTTTGTCTTATTAACTAGCTATGTATGTTTGAAGATTCATATTGACAAATTAACTCTTGGTTCATGGTTGAGGTTCCAATTCTTTAAAGATAACGAGTACATATTCTATAAGCATTTGCATGCATGGACACACACACACACACACACAAAAGTGAATCTTGTTCTATGAGTCAAAATTCCTAATATATATATATATATATATTGTCATTTTCATACAACAAATTAATGACTCGGAAAATCATGGTCTAAACTCAGTGGCATTAATCTTATCAATAATTAACGACTGAGCTTGAAGGTGATGGCACACCAAACATCACAATTCTCCATCTCATCTTATTGGCTTACTTTTCATTTTGAAATGGAAGTGCCAAGTTTAGCAAACCGTGTTACTGATTTTCCAAAGTGACAATGAAATCTAGGTGAAAATGGTCCTTATATTCATTCAATGCATGCTTTTGATCTAATCTTTATTTTCAAATTAGATGAGAATTAATGGTGACCAATATCTATCTATCTATATATATATATATATGGTCAAATTTGATTCTTAGATTTGTGTTTAATTTGCAAAGCGTTGGCCTTTTGATTATGGAAATGGAAGTTTAATTTGGCCATGAGAAAAATGCATGTTTGAATAATTCTTAAAGAGAAAAAGATGGAGAGCACTTGAGTACTCATCATTTAATCATAGTCGGCAAAGATTAATTAGCACTAATCAATAATGTGCTTCTTGTCTAATATTTAGTATTTCTTATTTTAAAAAAAATTAAAGATAAATATCTAGTAGATTGTGATTTGATTATAATTAAGATAATTGCTCAATTCGGTTTTCTTCTCTCTTAATTGTTTAGTTTGTCTAATCTTCACCTCCTTTGTCTATTTTTTTTTTGTTGTTTGTTATGTTTTTTTTAAATTTTGTGATTTATTCATTTTAATTTAAAAAATTAAAATAAATGCAACTATTTATTTGTCAATTAATTCAAAAATATTATCACATTAATGAATATATGTTTGCTCAGCAAAGTTAATCATGATTAAAGGCTTGTTTGGATGGATTTTTTAAAAAAGTGCTTTTTTTTTTAAGTTTTTATAAAGCACTTTTTTTAAAAAGTGCTTTCAAAGTAAGTTAAGTGCTTTCAAAGTAAGTTAAGTGCTTTTCTCTGAAACAGTTTCTCAGAAGTGCTTTTCTAAGAAGCACCTATGAGGCAGTTTCTGAAAAAAGCTGAATTTTAGCTTTTTTTCACAGCTTCTGCTTCTGCCCAAAAGTCCAAACAAACATGTTTTTTAAAACTCAGAAGTGCTTAACTTATAAAAAAGTATTTCTAGGCTTAAAAAAAACCCATCCAAACACCCACCGAGAATTGTTTGACATTGGAAATGACAGCTCGATATTTTCTTTTTCAAAATAGGAAAAAGCAAAAAGGCAAGGCAATAAAATCAACAAAACCGGCCACAGCCTCTTTTTAACTTATCTTGCATATTTTTCATTATTTTTTTTTTAACTTAAACTCTTAAAAAACATTATCATATAATAAGTTAATAACTAATGATACAGTTATGCACTATGACTAGAGTGGAGCTTAGTTTAGTATGACAATTTAATTAATGGGTTTGGTGGATACCTAGTTTACTTAACGCTAATATAGGACCCATTTAAAAAACCCCATTAGACTTGAAACGTGTTTGGGATTTGATCTTTGGGTGGTCAAAACCTTGACTAATTTATACACTACTCACATACATATGATTGGAATGTTAATTTAATTAGTGTTATCATTTGAAAATTTCTATTATATTAGTTTGTTTTTATTATTTAAAGAGATTTTTTAAATTTCTTAAACTTAATTTTTTCCAAAGCCAAAAAAAAAAAAAAAACAAATATTTCTTCTAGTTAATTTCTCAAGATGCTTGAATTTTTTTTTCTTTTTTCCATTATTTGTTTTGGAATATGTCCCTTCAAATTCGGAAGGTTATTTAATTTATTTAGATCATGAATATCTAAAATATTATATTAAGTTTATGTTGAAAAATTAGTAACGGAGAATCTGTAGAAAAATCAAGAGAGCCAGAAAACAATGCAAACACACATGGAACGAGGATTAATTGGTTTGGAATGAGGATTATCAATTGGGATGGGATGGCTTTGTTTTTATAGAGATCATGATGAGCATATTCAAATTTGGAAATTTAAATAATCTTCTGAGTAAAACTCAAAATATGATGAGAATACAAATTATTTGAGTAATGATATTTAGACTGAATTGATAATCCGAATGACGTCGATGCTAGGTTGGGATCCATGTCAGTATGTACGTTATTTGTTTTCTCTAATTTGTTGTTATCATATAAACCATTGATGTTTTATAAATTTTTAGAGTTTAAAAATTTATACTAAACCCTAAATCCTAAGCCCTAAACTCGAAATCTAAATAATAAATCACAAAGCCTAATAAAGGGTTTTGCGATTTACAATTTGAGGTTTAGAGAGAAGGTTTCCGGTTTCACAAAGGTTTAGATGATAAGAAAAAAAAAAAGAAGTAAGTTTTAATTCATTTCTCCATGTTGGTCATTATGATTTATTATAAAAACCAAGGCAGAGTGAAGTCATGTGAGATGGCTAAAATTTTAATTTCATTTTTTATTATTTTAAGTTTTTGATATTGAAAATATATCTTAATTGTGAGAGATAATTAAGATATGTTCTCGGTATGTGTATTTTTCCATGATTAATTTGTCTTGTATAATTTTTCATTAATCATAACAAAAGTTTATCTAATTAAAACCACTAATAGAGAAACCCATGCTTTTCATCACAATCAAACTCTTGTAAAATCACATATACACTAAATGCTGATTAAAATCAAAAGGAAAAATTAATTAGTTAGCTCATAGTCTAAAATTAAGTTAACACATCACCAAAAAAAGAATTATTGCTTAATTAGAGATAATTAAGCCTGTTAATTAATTAGAATAATTAAGATATGATTAAGTTACTTAATTAAACTCATTTCACTGCCTTGCTTGTCACTTATTCCTTATGAAAACACTTCACTTAAAGAGAAACACAATGATAAAAGATGGGGAATCCTTCTAGACAGACTAAAGGCAAGCTAGTAAGAGTCTTATGGAGATCAACTTCATCTGAGAGATTACGTAACTATGAAGTTCATAAATATAATATATATAAAGTGATCATATCATATGTGACAAAAGGGATTGGATTCCTACTTACTAGTCCCAAATCAACTTCATATATCCATCATGCATGAATTGTTACATCAAATGAGGAATCTTGAGTTTCAAAAAGAGGCGCTTGTCTACTTGCATAGAATGACTACTTTAATTTTTTGTTTGCATGCAAGTCTTTTTGTTCTAATTGCTCTCTTCTCCTTTGGTGAATTTCTTGATAAGGCAGGATTAATCATTCTCATGGACTATAACAACAGCAGCAGCATAAGTTGGACTAATCTTCATTCATTGACTTTATATATATTTTTTATTTTTGACAAAAGAAGATAAGTGAGGTAAAAAAAATAATCAGGTATGGAGATAGATTATGGTAGTTTAACAGTCACTTAGAAATTTACAATATGGGTGGATTAATATATAAGGCGACGATGGCTTGTCGCATGCGTTTAAAATGATATATCATAGACCATAACCGGCCTATAATAATAAATTCCTCCCACTATATATACGACCCTTGATTGGTAGAGAATATGGCTTTTCGCACAGGGGTCACAGTGAGTAATGAATGAACAATGCTGTATAATATTTTTACAATATTATAAAGTGTTTGCATAGCATTGAGGCTAAGGTGTTTTGATCTCTGAGCTGCTCATTCACCATTCTAATAAGACACGACTGGACCAGTAGTATTCATTAATTTTCTTTAACGGCAGTTGTTATAATAAAACACTTATGTTACCTATATTTGTATTTCTTGTGGATGTTGGCCCATTGGGTTCAATTTATTAGAGCTTGAAACATGATAAATTAGTTAATACTTATTAGTGTTATACTTTCATAACTTTTTCTTTTCTCTTGAGAATATGGATGATCATATGTTGTATTAATTAGCTTCATTACTTCGTCATATTTTTGGGTTTACAAGCCTTAATTTATATAATAATGCAAATGTCACAAATGCAAAAAACATTAGAAATAAAATAAAAATAAAATAAATAATTACAATAAATATTTGTAAGAGTAAAAAATTGTGATAGTTCATAATATATCTAATTAAGGAACACAATCTATGACAGCTTGAAACAATTAAGAAACACAATCTATCCGAAATTGCTAGGATACATGACCAAACTATCCATAAACTAGATATTCAACTCAAACAGCATCATTTAATATGTTTCAAGTTGTTTAATTTCAATTAATAATATTATTAAAATTTAAAATAATTGATAAGAAAGATATTTATTCATTGTAAAATATTTGGATGTATTAAATTAGTCAAGGGTTCGACATCACCGATAAAGATAAAAATATATATATTAAGGACGTGAGATATTCAATATCTTTGATATATAAAAAAATCCATCTTGAAATTATTTAGGACAATATTCCGTTTAAAAAATAATAAGTGTCATAGTTGATGGACAATTATTAACGATAAGGCGATTTAGAAAATTAAACTTTACTAAAGTACTTAACCATGCATATGGTAGAAACAATATTCATTGCATGATTTAGGGATGATTTATTATTGTATATATTTATTTTATAATTTTCATTATTATATTTTGAGCGCTCAATTCCATTTTTTTTTTATGAATATAATAATTAAAAATATCTTTCGGATCAAGGTTTTTTTATTGTCTTTGAAAGCGGTACTTTATCCTTTTAACACTAATAAAATAATATATAAAATTTAATGATCTAAATTAAGATTGAAAACATATATTATATACAACTCTTATAAAAAATCAAATCACCTAACAAAACTTTGGGGAGCACATTAAATAATAGTAATAATAAAAAGAACAGTAAGGAGTAGGGAATCAATTAAGGACTTCAATTGTGATGTTACTTTGAACACTAGTTTAATGTCCTTAATGCATGGAAAGAAGGGAAATTAAAGGCCTTGATTCCTACACGTGCAACTTATTAGTGTGCCCTTCCAAATGCCTTAATTAAATTAACATGCTCAAAAGTAGTACAAACTAATCCTTAATCCTACCACACTTTCTCCTATAACTTAACTTCCATTTGTTTTCCTATCCTTACAATGATGTGAAGATTAAACTAATGTTTCCAACTTAATTAGGAGATCTAAATAATCAATCACCTAATCCCTTTTAAACTCTTTTAAACTCTTCTCTAACATATAAAAAGGTTCTTTTCTTGATCATGGCCCTCTGTGACCTTTCAAAGACTCCTTAGTCACACACCCAATTAATATATATAGAAAGCAAATGATACATAAACTATAAACTATATTGTACCTTAAATACAAAAAAGAAATGATGGCGCAATGTGGGATTATGTGAAAAGCACGTGAGATCTGTTCTCATATGTGTTCTTAAATGGCTTTAGTTTGTTTTTTATTTCTCACATATTAACATATTATTTTGTATATCATTATTTTATATCTCATAATTAAGGTGACGATAATATCTTAGTATGGTTAACAAGACTCTAAACTTGCCTCAAAATATCGCCAAAGATAATATTACAAAAAATTAAAAAACAACCATTGAATCGGAGATATTTAGATGAATGAAAACAATAATACATGTGAAAAACAAAAAGATGTATAGCACCCTCAATAATATATATAAATTATCATCATATATATGTGAAAACAGTAAATACAATGTGAGAAACATAAAAGAAAACGATCTCAATAATATATACATTATTATCATATATGTGAAACAAAAAATACTTAGTGGTGCTGGATTCATCCTCATCCTCACCCTACCCCTCTCTTATCATTTAGGTGGCACCAATCCTTTATTTAGTGGAGGAGAGAATCATCTTTGCCAAATTATGTGTTCCTACTTTCAAGCTTTGTTGGCTAATATAGCACCATGAAAATAGAAGTTTGGTAATTAATTGGCGGCCTTTTATTTTGAAATAATTTTTTTTCCATTTAAATTAGTGGTCTGCATGTCATATATATATATATATATATATATATATATTATTTAGGATATTATTTAATTTGTACATATATATAATTAGTTGGTAAGTCATGAAAATAATAATCAGGTTTTTCCTATGTTTCTAAACATATATAGGGGACTCAAGCCTTGATAAGAATATTCATGTCAAGAAAAATGAAATGGATTATCAGCTTTCAAATATAGTAGAAAGTATCAGAAAGTTTTTGGTATATAATCTAATAAAATGGATGAAAACATAGGCATGGGATCCTCCTTTTTTTTTATTCAATTAAATAACAACAAATGCTCATCTTTAACAATTTGTATGCTACTTCCCAACTTTCTGACTTTCGGTTGTTGATATATAAGCACTACATACAGAAGATAGGCAGATAGTTAAGAATCAAAGAACTTTTAGTTTGAAGAAATATTTTATTTTGTGTTAAATGATAGGCTCTATATAATTATTAAAATTAACAATGAAGATCAGTCGTTTATTACAAGTATAACTTGACTTTCAAAATATTATAAAAATATCCTCAAATCAATCATGTCGGAGAATCACATTCTATTGTTTGAGAATATATATATATATATATATCTTGTGAGAGTGTGATTAATGTAAAATATCATTATCGTTAATTAACTAAATTTATTAGACATATTTGCTTATGTGTAGAATTAATCACATGATTCTATTATGGGTTTATGGAGTTCCATAATCAAAGAGAATCACGTTAGAGGATTTAGTTTGTACTGTCAAAAAAAGCCTGGAGATCAATCTTTCAATTAATCCAGTGAGAAAAAAGAAGGTGACCCAAAAAAGAAGCTTTAATTTCCATTGGAAAGGTTTGGCTAATCATGTTGTATATGTCTTGTAGGCTGCCCTAGTGGAAGACTTCTCTTCATCTTCATTGGGACGCCTATTTTTATCTGCATACTTTTGTACTCCCTTGTTCAACTCATTGTGGTCTTTTTGTTATTCTAATTTTTAGTTTTTTCCCATCTGCTTATTCTCTATGTGTACTATCTTTTGCTGTTGTATTTAGTTTTTATTAATTAAAGTTTGCACTTTATCCATTTCATGATAACTAATATATATATATTTATATATATGAGGGCCAATTAATTATCTAGGGATGCCTCTAGATTTCTTCTAATAGCCATCATCATGCATAATGTCAAATTGTATATGTGATAGTATCAAACCGTGCCTAACACTCCCTAGCAGCGCTGAAGCACATACATTAATATTTCTACAAATAACAACGGTTAGATGATAATCTAATTTTCGTCATTCCAACATCTTTAGATTTTAAAAAACTATAAACGGTGTACACTCTATATATAACCTAATTGTAATATCCAAACAAACTCAAACTAAACAAAGAAGTCCTCCCCTTACCTTTTTTTTTTTTTTTTAGTTGGAATTATGGTAGCGCAAATTCTCATGGAATTCATTACTAATTGAATCATCCAATTCTTTTAGAATGATTTGAAACATTAGTACTTAAATTAAAACCTATATAAAGACTCTTAGTTTCTATGTGATCCAAATTATTAGCTAATAATTTTATGATAGCAAAATGAATGTGGAAGTCAATGGTCAAAGCTATGCATGTTAGCTCAAATCATGTCTCACGGCATAACTAATTAAGGACTGCAACCTTTTCCTCGTTGCCATCTCATACCCCACACTTCCCATTAATCTTAATTAATATCTAATTTCATTCCATCATTATCATCATCAAAAACTCTCATTCACTCTCTCAAACTTCTCTTTTTCATTGAGAGATCTAATTGAAAGAGAAGAAATATATTATAGAGAAATCAATTATTGAATCCATGCATGCTTAGGATTCTTTGCATATATATATATATATATATATATATATATATATATATATATTAAAAGAAACAAGAAACAAATAGAGAGAGATCATTGGATCTCTCCTGAACTCTAGATCTCATTTTCTAAGCATTTGTATTGCAGAGGCCACTGGACTGAATGATTAATAAAACAGAAGAACTCCTCAGTCCCTGCTGTCATCGTGATCGATATCATGTGCGCCGTGATGCACGCTGCTGCGCGCACTGCTGAAATAATCTCCTACATTGCTCATCAGCTTCACCATTAATATTTCTTTATATCATATGATTAATTACCATATAAATTATACATACATACGTACTTAATTAAGCTGCAGTAATGATTCTCTTTGCATCTTATTAATCTCCTGAACAGTTTATCATTTCTGTCCTATGATTGGCTGTTCATGTGGCGGTTCATTATTGTCAACAAGAAATATGCCTCATGATATATATATATATATATATATATATATATATATATAGAGAGAGAGAGAGAGAGAGAGAAAGAGAGACGTGACCATTTTGAACCGAAACCGTGGAACCGAACAGTGAAAAACCGAACCGGAATCGGCAAAACAGTAACCGTCAAAAAAACCGGAACCGGAACCTTCATATAAGTTTCGGTTCCGGTTTCAGAATTTGAAAACCGTGGAACCGGCGGTTCGAACCAGTTGAACCCCAGGTTCCAGCTTTATATATATATATATATATATATATAATGTATTTATTTTGTTAATATCATTAATAATTTATTAATTTAATTTCATGTTTAAAGATATTTTAAATAAATAATTAAATATATTAACTAAATTGATTAGGTCTGATTCTGAACACTTGAACTTGATTACCCGATTATGACCACGAAGTTTGATTAGTGACATTAGTCCGATTTACATGTATTGTGGCATGCCAAACTTTGTTACTCATGCAATAAGATAAGTTATAACTAATTGATTATGCCAGAAATTATTGGTAACAAATTAAATATGGATTTATTAAAATAATTTAATTAATAAGAAGTAGTTATAACTAATTGCTTTAATAGAGATTAATCTCAATTTTTAATACTAATTGAAATATTATTGAATTGCTTGTTTGTATTGTCTTTGAAATAGTACAATTCAGAGCATTTATAAGAAACCGAACTTTGTGGCTTTGAAATAGTATTGCCAAACTTTGTATTAATACTTTTATATCAAGAATTATTAATGCTTTTATTTTTTTAATAAAATATTATATTAAATTAATTGTTGTATTTTTGTGTTTATTTAATTTGAAATATTGAATTATTTAGTTTGAAAAAGAAAACTGAACCGTTTAAACCGCCAAATAGAAACCATTGAACCGAACCGCTAGAACCGGAGCCGTCAAGAACCGTGGCCATGTCTGGAGAGAGAGAGAGAGAGAGAAAAGTAAATACTAATTGGTTAAGAATAGAGTAAACCATGCATGCAGATAAACTTATATATATATAAATAAACTAGGAAACAAGGCTAACATGGGCTGCGTGGCAGGACTGACACAAAAAGACCCACCTCTTTGTACTACCCCACCACCTTTCAAAACATTCAAAACTTTAAGACAAGTCTTTCAAATTAATGCCGGCATGGCAAATCCTTTCATTTGATAGTCTCTCTTTCTCTTTAATTTTCACTGAGAGCTTTTTAAATACATCACTAGCTAGCCCATCACTTCATCCCATGCACTTGTCTTCCTTCTCAGCAGCAGCTCTGTGTGTTCTCCATTGCTTCTCTACTCTTTGACATACCACTTCACTCAACTCTGGTCCCTTAAAAACTTGTCTCTTCTTAGAGGTACGTATATCTATATCTATCTCTCTCTATATATAATACATTGTTTCTTATAAGATATATAGTGATAGCTCCTTTAGATAGAGTTGAGAAGAGATCATGTCAAGCAGAAGGGCACGTTCAAGGCAGCTGACAGGGTCTTCAAGGATCACTGATGACCAAATCAATGATCTTGTTTCAAAGTTGCAAGCTCTTCTCCCTGAAGCTCACATTAGAAATGGAGATAGGGTTTGTTTGTTTGTTGCCATTTCATTTTAACTTTTTTTTTTTTTTTTTTTTTTTTTTTTTTTTTTTTTATCTCTTATAAGCTCAGCCATTGGTGATCACCAATATTGTTGCAGGTTTCTGCAGCTAGGGTTTTGCAGGAGACTTGCAACTATATAAAAAGCTTGCACCGCGAAGTTGATGGCTTGAGTGAGAGACTCTCTGAGCTTCTCTCCACCACTGACATGAGCAGTGCTCAAGCAGCCATTATCAGGAGCTTGCTCATGTGAAATTTTAATTTTTCTATATATATATATATATATATATATATATGATCATCTACTTCAACCTTGAGTTTAAATATTCCTTGTTTCTTTTTGCTACTGTACTACTTGAACTCATGTTGATTTCATCTTGTTTTTGTGTCAATGAGAGCTTCATTAACTTTTTCTTAGAGAGAAATTAAGAGAGTGTGAGTGAGAGAAAGAGAGAGAGAAAAGGAGTTTTGGCCAACTACACTTATAAGATCATATGTTGGCTTTGATCTTTGAGCTTTCATATATATTAAATGGGTTTGTTGACCGTGTGTTATCGAATGGATCAATGGATGTGCATCATATTTGGGTTTTTTTTTTTTTTTTTTTTTAATATTCTCAAGTGAACTTTGAAATTTGTGAGTAATTGCAACAAAGGATGTGTTGTGTTCTTTTGATGCATTTTAGTGGGGTGAAGCATCAAGGAAGTACTCTTCCCATCCATTTCTTATTTCAAGGCAATACCATTCTATTTTAATCATTTTAATTAAGTTCTATTTTTTCAATAAAAATGGATAAATCATAATTTATTAAAACAAAATGATAAGAATTCAATTGGACAAATAGAAACCCATCAAGAAAAACATATAATAACAAAACATCAACAAAATATAAGAAAAACATCAATGAGCACGAAAAGAAAAATAGAGACTAGATCGATAAGGGCCTGAGAAACTATGAAGCTAAGGCTTCTTTTGATAGTCGGCAGGTCTTTCTCCAGCTTGGTCTTGAGGAGATTTAACTATACTATTAACAACAAATTAATTTTACAAATGGATGAAAAATGAATAATGCTATACAATAGAAAACAAGATTATTCCGCTAGGTCCAAATGGTCCAAATAACCTATATATATATATATATATATATATATATATATATATAAAGAGGTTAATTGAAAATAACTTATTAAAAAAATTACAAAAATAACAAAAAAAGGAAAAACTTGGGGGGCAAGTGTTGGGATGGGAAAAATAAAAAAAATGAGTTCTATTTTGTTCTTAGAAGTGTCACATTGTTTTAATTTAATGAAATCTAACTTTTTTTTCATTCAGTACTCCTCTTCGTACTGGACCATTTTCTATTTTTAATTAATCTAACCAAAGCCTTATAATAGTGTAGGGTTGCTATAATCTTTCACTAATTAATGATTACCAAGTTGCCACTTGGGGAAATGGCACAAAGGAGCCTAACGACCACAACTCATTCCCTTATCTTCTTCTTCTCTCTATAAATACAACCAACTAAAGAAAGAAAGAGGAATAAGTCAAAGGCAATTCTCTTGTATAAAATATCGATCAATGAATCAAAGTTAAATTAGAAAGTAAGATCTCATTCTTCTTTGTTACCGTGTTCATAAGGTACATTTTCTATGCCTTTCTAAATCAAATTTTCTTATATATTTTTTGGGGAAAAAAGTTTGGGATAAAACAATAATACCGCCATAATTTTTGTTTCTATTAAATTAATTTTTTTTCACGTAAATATGTGAGTTTTTTTCCTTCATAATTTCGTATTATGTATTTTAAGAGTAGGAATTCTATATGAATCAAAGGATTAGCATTTACAATGTACAAGTAGAACCATGCATGCTTTATGGATAATCGATATGTGATATTAGTGATTGTTAGATTGTAAACTATTATTCACTATTATAAATAATGGTCATTTACCTTAATTATTTTTCCCATATTTTAATTATTCATGGATAATCACCTTTTGAGATATATAATGCCATAGTATTACACTATCATATGTGATGCACAATATCTATAATATTGTATGCTATTATTGACAATACTTACTTGCCGTAATTATTTTTTTTTCCTATAAATAAGTTATGGATAATCGCTTTATAACTTGTAAGATATTTCATTAAAGTAGCATAACTATGAGATTTTAACATACACAATAGAATATAATTTTTGTTTTATTTTTAGTTTATTATGTTAATTATTTTCTCCATGGTATTTTGTTTGGAATATCAAATATTTTACGATAGAAAGGAATCTCCAAGCAAATCCTCAAATCTCAAATAGGTGAAAAAAATTTATTCACAATGCATATTGAATTCTCTAATTATATTTGTTTTAATAAATTTTATTAACACAAATTTTTTATTTTATGAGAAATTTGCCTTTTAACTGCACCCTTACAATAGAAGAGTAAAAATTCAATTTTTTTTCCTACAGGAAAGATAAGGGATTCAACTCCCGGCTTTCAACACAATGATCGAAGTTTTACGGATTATCTGTATAAAAAAATTTTATATTTATCATTGTATGATTAAACATTCTATTTTGTTGTCGATAACATATATTATCCAAATATTCAACCCTAAATTAAATTTCACCATACAAAAAATAGTTTTTCAAGTTGTTGACATTAAACTTTGGAAAGAAGTTGATAAATAGAAAACATTCAAAACCGATTGACCTTGAATAGTAGTGGCCATGCAAATATAGAAAATGCCATTAATGCAAAATTATCCAAAACTAGAAAGTACAAAAACAAAACGGGCAGCAAAGATGCAACAATATCTTCACATTCATTGCCACATCCTTCACATAATAACTCCGTTATTAATCCATCAATTAATAATTATATATTATTTTTTAAACATTTTGATTAATTTATCATTTATTATTTATCCATGCATGCATGGTATATTGTTCTCTTCGCAGAGTGTGGTCATCGCCGGTGAGCTTACCGGTCCTATTCGGTAAGAATCATCCGTGCATTCCAATCAAGCTTAAAGTGCGCCATCTACGTGGATGAATTAGGGCGGAGGGAATCGCCAGATCAACGCCTGTTCGAGCTTTGGGTGAAGGAATAAAGTGCGCTGCGAGGACAACGTACCCGATTGAGACAAGGTTGGGTATATATATAAAGCTCTGCCCGAACTCCATCGCCATTATCGTTCTCTCTGTTTCTCTCTTCGTTTCTGTGATTCAAACCCTAACCCTAAACCTAGCTGGGAGTTAGAGAGCGGAAATGGAGGTGGAGATGGTGAAGGGAGTGGACACTGTGGAGCATGGTGTCGGAGCTGGTGAAGAAAGGGGTCGGAGAGAGGTTAGCTTTGTGAGGCTAATTTTTTCATGTATGGTGGCTGGTGGTGTTCAGTATGGGTGGGCTCTCCAGCTCTCCCTCCTCACTCCCTATGTTCAGGTGATGAATTTATTGATTAAAATTTGGTTTTTTATGAATTTTGAATCAATCTATGCAGTCTTCATTACGTGAAATCGATGATGTGATTTTCTAATTAACAAAATTGTGGTTTATCTAATTTTTTCAGAAAAAATTTAAAAGATGGATGATGTGTTATGGTAGTGAAGTGGAAAAGTTGATTGATTGATTGATTGACTTTTTATTCCTGGAATAAGGATTTAATTTGTGCTTTCACTCTTTGTTATTTTGATTTGGTTTGTTGTTTTTTTCTGTTTTTTTTTCAAAAATCTTGGTTTATAAGTGATGATTTTAGATGTTATTTAAATATGTAGATATGAGGATACGATTAAAGAGAACTGCATGGAATGGAGTGTAAAAAAGAGTGCTTATATTCAGAATATTCTTTTTTTTTCTTATTGATATTATGTGAATTGGATAATATATATCAGGAAATCTAGAATTGGAAGAGACCAATTGCATATGTTCTCTTGCTGATAATAAAGATTATAAAATTGTTAAGAAAAGTGGAGATTCCATTTCAAAGAGCCCATACTCTAATCAGATTGATGAAGGGTCCACCATGGCTTGCTCTTTAGCCTACCTTTGGCTCTGTTCTTTTTGCCAAACATCTTCAGATGCTGCTTGGATGTGGCTGAACTTAAGACAGGCAGAACAACCCATTAGCTTTAAAGCTAGTTAATGGACAGAATATATAAAGCAATTGTAACAAGACTTTAGGAGAATATTTTCATGCTTGAACTGTTTGAGAATAAGTCATCAACTGTTCATCATTCCTACTAAAGTCTTAGTGGACCATGAAGTGATATTAGTGTGAGTAATGATAGAAGTTTAGAGAAATAATGGAGCACTGCACAGACATACTGGGGCCATGCTCTTGGAGCTGTTGTTCTCTGAGTTTGATGTTCATCATCAAACAACCAGAAAAATAAGCAGGTAATCACTTAAAATTGGACTAAGTTTGAGGCAGGTACTCTTTGTTGTTTTCAGTAAATGGCATGAAACAGAAGAAAACAAAAGAAAAGGAGAAGGTGGGTGGGGCTATACACTCTTCACTATGGTGTGTTGAATTTTCTTTATAGTGTCAACTGTGCAATGATTTTTAATCCGACATTCCAGCTTCTAGCTCTTTCTCTCCCCTGTCAAGGCAGCTTTTCTGGTTCCTGTTCTCAGTCATGCAGTCTCAAATTCCACTCCAACTTTTCCTCTCAATATATATGCTTTTGTTGGCCTTCACTTCCTCATGAAAGGAATTGAAAAGAATGAGAATATTAATGAAAAGATTAGAGTTAGCTAGGAAGGATGCATCCTCAAGATGTTAACTTGGTTTTACTTGCACGTTTCCAAAAAAGAATCCATATTCCTTTTGGCTTCAATCTATGTTGTTTTACCTACCCCAAAAGTCATGATCAGTATGTTCTAATGATGGTTAACGTCTTAATTTTAGTCAAGTTCTAAGTGGATTTTCTATTCATGCAGACACTTGGACTACCGCATGCTCTTTCCTCGATCATGTGGCTGTGCGGCCCAATTGCAGGCTTTCTGGTATATGGTTGACTTTGAGATTTAACTGTCTGTGAATTTTACTTACAATTTTAGCTGGAAAATCCACAGCGAGAGCTTCAAAGTACTAATTTTTTTTTATTGGTAAAAATCTCATCAGGTTCAACCTACTGTTGGTTTGTGGAGCGATAGATGTTATTCGAGATTCGGTCGGCGGAGGCCATTTATACTCGTTGGTTGTCTATTGATTGGCACTGCTGTGAGTACTGATGAAGTTCTATGAGGATCTATCTGATTATGTGTCTCAATCTTTTGTTAATCTGTTGTGTAGGTGATGATAATAGGCTTTTCATCGGACATCGGATTTGCTTTAGGAGACACAAAGGAACACTGCAGGTGAACATTTTATTCTCAAAGATGTCCATTTAAAAAAAAAAAACTATGGTTTATGACTTAGATGTCTGACCAAACTTCCGATCAAATTTAATGTAGTGTCTACACCGGGCCTAGATGGAAAGCAGCTATTGTGTATGTTGCTGGCTTTTGGGTGCTGGACCTTTCCAACAACGCAGTGCAAGTAATGCTGTTTTCTTCTTGATACTTCTTCTCTAGAACAGTGTCTCTCTCTCTCTCTCTATATATATATATATATTATCTGTTAACTTTTACATTTTCACCTTCCGAATATTTGCATGTGTTACAGGGCCCAGCTCGTGCACTTATGGCTGATCTTGCAGGTGAAGTTACTTAAAGATATACATACAAAATTCCTCTGCTAACTCTAATTAGATCGATCTGACACTTAATTAATAACAGGCCCTGAAAAGGTTAATGCCGCAAATGCAATCTTCTGCTCATGGATGGCAGCAGGGAACATTCTTGGATATTCTTCTGGTGCTAGTGGCAAATGGCACAAGTAAACATTCCAACTCTTTAATTCTAACACATATTACTACTAAATTATTAGATTACTTGATTGTCTTTCAATCTTTTGCGAAGGTGGTTTCCTTTCCTCAATACCAAAGCCTGCTGTGCAGCCTGTGCAAACCTTAAAGGAGCCTTTCTAGTTGCAGTGGTGAGCACCTTGTTTCCTTCAAACTAGTTATGACATTACTTTCCCTTGGATTAAACTTCTTACGAATCCTCTTTCATGGAAATGCAACAGATCTTTCTCCTATGCTGTGTAGCTGTGACTCTAATCATTGCTCAGGAAGTTCCACTGGAGAAAAAGCCTGGAATGAAACAAGAAAGCGCAAGCTTTCTGGATTTGCTCAAAGACATCTTCGGAGCCTTCAAGTCTTTACCTCCAGGAATGCCTTCTGTTCTTCTAGTCACAGCTGTAACTTGGGTAAATAACACTGCCTGCTATTAGAGTCATTAGACTGATATTGTTCAATTGAAACCAAGATCATCAAGGAAGTTCACTCTGCTGATCATCCCATGTAGCTATCTTGGTTCCCATTCATCCTCTACGATACCGATTGGATGGGCCGTGAAGTTTACCATGGCAACCCAGATGGGACTGCAGCTCAGAGGGATGCATATGATAAGGGAGTTAGACAAGGCGCATTTGGCTTGCTTCTGAATTCCGTGAGAGCTCTACTTCCAAATCACTACTGGTTTCACCACATTAATTAATAATCTAAAACTAAGCGATCATTTTTGTTGTTCAGGTTGTTCTCGGCATCAGTTCTTTTCTCATCGAGCCACTGTGCCGCAAACTGACACCAAGAGTAGTATGGGTGATCAGCAACTTCTCAGTGTTTGCTGCCATGGCTGGCATTAGCATTGTGAGCAAGTGGTCTGTGGATGGCTTCAGAGGTTCAATTCAGCAAGCCATTAATGCTGATCCAAAAGTCAGGGCTGTTGCACTCTTTATATTCACTGCTCTTGGATTTCCCCTTGCTGTTAGTGCCACCCTCCTTCACCTTCACCTCCCTCTCATATTTGATTCACTAAGTTCCTTCTTTTAAGAAACAAACATCATCATCATCGTCTTCTTCATCTTGTATGCAGGTTCTCTTCAGCGTTCCCTTCGCCGTCACAGCGCAGTTAGCTGCCAAAGCAGGCCGTGGCCAAGGTTGGTTTTTGCGGATTAATCTACAGTTTCATGACTCAATCCTTGTCTCAAATGTTCCACTGACTCCATTTCTTCTCTCTTAATTTCCTTTCCAGGATTATGCACTGGTGTTCTCAACATCTTCATAGTCCTTCCACAGGTACACACTACTGTATTATTATCTGCAAAGCTTGGTTTAAGTAATCCCTTCACTTAATAAAAAAAAAATACATGGTTTCTAACATTAATTTGTCCTCCTCCTCATTTTGTTGTTTTTTCAGGTGATCATAGCATTAGGAGCAGGGCCATGGGATGCACTGTTTGGCAAAGGAAACCTGCCGGCCTTCGCCCTTGCCGCAGCTTTCGCCTTCATCTGCGGCTTTCTCACCATGTTCATGCTTCCAAAGCTGTCAAGGAGCTCATTCAGGACCTCTAGTATGGCTGGCATGCATTGATCACTTCCGAGCAAGAAAAATCCTAGAACAAATGGATGCATCCTTGTGATCATCCAGTTACCAACTATTTAAAGCTAGCCCTTAATTTCCATGTTCTCTCCATCTTTCTTTCTTTGTCTGTGAGCTTGGCCCTACCCTTAAAGACAAACTAATCTGTAATACTAATAACTATTATTATTATTATAATAATAATAATAATCAGTAAGTATCGCCATTTGAGGAGAAATTATCTGTTTTATTGTACTGTTAATATTAATTGTTGAAATATTTTCTGTTTTGTATTTCTGTTGTAATGTGTTCGCCTAGTCTTCAGGCTAGACTGAGAATTCAGGTGTCAAGGATAAACTAACATTGTGTGGCAATCTTGCTCGGCAATTTAACTCTGTATGTGAATTAACTAATGGCAAAATTATAAAAAATTAGCAATTTTTATTCCAATTCAACTAAATACTCATAACATATCCTAATCATAAAATCTGGAGAGTTCACAATTATATCTTTATATCACTTCTTCAATAATGAAGACCGAGAAAATCTTTTTATTTTTTATTTTTAAATCTCTAATCCTCAATAATTTGGTAAAAAAAGGATTTGTTGCTGTTGAGATGAAAGATCACTTGTTCATAAAATACCTTTTTGTTTTGGCCCGTATCTAGAACTACTATCTAGGGAATATTTTTGATCTCCTATGCTGAGGTCTAGACATCTTAGAAATCCAACTTAGAGTGCTATATTGGAAAACATGGGGTCTCTTCACATATATAGGATATTTTCTGCAATATTTTTAGTTTGAGAAAAATAATCACATATTCAATCATTGCCTCCTCTCTCTCTCTCCTATTTTGGTCATAATCCAAATTAACTTTATGTAATTTTAATAGATTCCCTAATTCACATAGTCCAACACAGAGGTCATAGTTTGATAAAGCCAATAGATGTAACATATTGGATGCTCTACAATTCAACCAAACACCACACTTTTGTCCTTCTCTGCTGCTGGGAGGATGCCTAATCATCTTTTGTGGCTGTAGCTCATCTATATATATATATATATATATATATATATATATATATATATATATATCTTCTCATATATTTTTTTTATCTATATTTGTTGTTTTAATTAAAATTTTGATATATTGTTTTAAAAAATAAAAAAATTCATAAAAACGACAAGCATATAGCAATATCTTACACGTAAGTTATTTGTCTCGGATAACATCTTTATACCACACAAAAAATTTATGATAGTGTCTCTAATTATTTAAGTCAAGTGACTGAAACAAAAAAATTTAGTTTGACATCCTGTGAAGAGAACAAATATTAAGGAGAGTGGACTATTGGGTGTGCATTGGATGGAGGTGGAGGTTGGAGGTCTGAAGAATGTTGAAACTTCGGCTTTCTCTGGTGATGGTGCTCCGGCGTGTGATCAGGCAGCTACTCCGGCGAGCTTAATGAAACTGATACTGTCAAGCATGGTTGCTGCTGGTGTGCAGTATGGCTGGGCTCTCCAAGTTGCTCTTTTGACATCTTATGTTCAGGTTCTGTTGATGAACTTTTGCTCCATGAGCCATCCTCACTAGTTCACTAGTGACTTGACCTTCAACCTTTTTTTTTTTTTTTTTTAATTCTTGGTGTTGTATTTTAATATTTTTTTTTTAAGAATCGATTCTCAGAGAAGTTGTCAACTTCCATGAATTTCTGATTTATTTTATTTTTTTTTTTAAATTCTAAAAAAAAGAAGATAATAAATGGTTTTTATGTGATTTTTATTTTTATTTTGTGTATTTAATTTATTTTAAATATTTTTTAATAAATCTGGGCTAACCACTGTAACACTGAATTTTTTAAATATTTATTCGACATTATTTTTTAAAAAACTTTGAAAAAGCAAGAAGATAACATGTAATTAAAAATTTTCAATAATTATTTTTTTTAATTATTGGAATAAAACCAACAGTAGAGTGGAACAGCTCTCCATATTTGAAATTAATTAATTTTATTTTAATTATTTTGATTTTAATTTGAAACATATATACATATATATTATTTAATTAGCAGAGTTTGGAGTAAGAAATTTGGTTTTCCCTTTCTACAATACCAATAACAAATCAAAATATTATTGGAAACAAGACAACCAACTTTTCAAGTTCTCTGGTTTCATAAGATATTTGTTTGGCCATACCCCAGAGTGGGGTACACTGATTAAAAAGAAAACAAAGAGAGCATCATCTCCAATCCAAGCACATGCAGAAGATCAGGATTGAGATTGCTCCTCCAATGAAATTAATATTTTTTATGAATACCTTAAATTTAGGTGGCAGTTGTTGTGAATCATATAGCTCAATAATTTTATTTCCTCTGCTTTTTCCATTACAGACTCTTGGATTGCCACACTCCCTTGCTTCAATGATGTGGCTCTGTGGTCCTGTTTCAGCATTCATAGTGAGTTACAGTATTATTTATTATTTTTTTTTTTACCATAACAATAAGTATTGTGTACCAAAGAGCTTGTAGCCCAGCGATACCTCGGGTCCTCTCGTGAGAGGAGACGCGAGTTCAATTATCTTATTATTATCATGAACCATAACTCTACAATGGTAAACTATAGAAGGATGAAAAATACGACTTCCTCTGCATGAGACCTAATAAACAGTGAATTATGAACAACACTGGATAGTATTTTTATAATATCAAACAGTATTTGCACAATATTACATGATATCAATGTCACGGTGTTTCGATTTCTGCACTGCCTATTTTTATTCTAAATTTGATTAACAATTTAATCTGAATACATGTTAATCATATATTGTTAGGTTCAACCATCTGTTGGTGTTTGGAGTGATAGATGTCATTCAAGGTTTGGAAGGAGAAAGGCCATTTATTCTCACAGGCTGCCTTTTTATCTGTATTTCTGTGAGAACTTGCAAGATGCATAAAAAGATTTAGTTGTTTATACTTCTGTTAGCTCATCAAAAGATTTACGGATCTAAATCTTTGATGAACAGGCGTTTGTTATTGCCTTTTCTTCGGATATTGGATATGCACTTGGTGATACTAATGAACACTGCAGGTGAAACTAAAACAGGTTTTATCAACCACAAATTTTCTTTCATATGCCAAGCTAATTATTTTTAAAATTTTATTTTTTAATTGCAGTGTCTACACTGGAAAAAGATGGAAAGCTACAATTGTATATGTTGTCGGTTTTTGGATGCTTGATTTTTCGAACAATGCAGTGCATGTACTTCTTTGTCTCAAACTTGATATTATTTTTCAGTTCACTGATTCTGAATTTTACCAATGCATCATGAAATGCAGGCACCGTCTCGTGCACTAATGGCTGATCTTGCAGGTGAAAATTAAAACATTGCTTAATGTTTATGTGAAGTCTAATTAATTTGCTTGAAATATCAATAGGTCCTGGTAGATTTACAGCAGCAAATGCAGTAATGTGTTCATGGTTTGCACTAGGAAACATACTCGGTTATTCTTCCGGTGCAACCAGGTCTTGGCATCGGTAATTTGCCTGACTTTTTTTTGTGCTTATAAACATCAATCTCTTCAAATTACTGACAATGAGGTTCTTTGTGCAGTTGGTTTCCATTTCTGAACACAAGAGCTTGCTGTGAAGCCTGTGCAAATCTCAAGGGAGCTTTTCTTATTCATGTTGTGAGTTTTAAGTACTTCTAAAAACAGCAGAATTAGATTATCAATTTTTCATATCCGACAATTTCTTTTTATTTCAATCTGATGAGCAGGTGTTTCTTCTTTTCTGTTCATCTATTTCTCTGTTTTTCGCCGAAGAAGTCCCACTTGAAGGGAAGGCAGGAATGGTTACTGCAAATGAGCAAAGATCAGCAGTGATTGAACTAGTGAAAAGTATCAAACATTTACCTCCTGGAATGCCTCCTGTTCTTATTGTCACTTTTCTATCCTGGGTACTACTTGTTCGACATAAGTTTGAAAAGAAAAAAAAAATACTTGTTTTAGTTCGACTATTAAAAGAGCACTTTCACCTGAATTTTTCCTTATCTGCTTAACAGCTATCATGGTTTCCATTCTTCCTGTATAACAACGATTGGATAGGCCGAGAAATTCACCATGGTGATCCAGAGGGAACTCAAGCTCAAAGAAAAGCTTATGAGAATGGAATTAGAGATGGTTCATTTGGATTGCTATTGAATTCAGTAAAGAAAAATAAAACCATTGGTTTTTTTTTTTTCACTAACATTACTAGTATGTCACTGACTCGCTGCTAATGTTTCGGTCACAGATTGTTCTCGGAATTGGTTCTTTGTTGCTCGAGCCAATATGCCGAAAGCTTACAACAAGAGTAGTGTGGGCTATTAGTAACTTCATATTGTTCCTCGCCTTCGCTTCGATGTCGATTGTGAGCATTTGGTCTACCAATGGCTATTCCTATGGTGTGAATAAAGAGGAAGAAGTGAATAGTAGAGTTAGAGCTGTAGCTCTTCTTATATTTGCAGTCCTTGGTTTTCCTCTGTCTGTAAGTGCTATTAATTGCATTTGTCTCATTGTTTTTAATTTATGAATTATTACTTGATTTTTATCTGATGTTTTTTTCTTTCTTTTTCGTGCCATGATCATGATCAGGTGTTGTTCAGTGTTCCTCCTGCTGTTGTAGCACAATTAGCAGATATTGGAGGAACAGGGCAAGGTTTGTTAATAATATTGGATGATTTTTATTCATAGTATCATAGCCAAGTTTTGGTTCGTAATGGAATTATTTTATTTTTGCAGGATTAAGCATAGGGATTCTGATTATATTCGCTGTCATACCACAGGTAAGTAAGACTATCTTACAAAATATTTTATAGTTAGTTTTGTCCAAAAATAACAATAAAACACTGTATATACACCAAAATACGTGATTATATTCGCTCATTTACTTGCTCCTAATACGTGATTTGTCTGTATTATATATATATAAAGTGGATAAGTAATGCACCTGTTAAAAACAATATTTACATATTTGTTTTGGACCTTAACATAAGCATAGTTTTATTTACTTCTAATCAACAGACCCTCAAACTTAAATGTTTTTTCAATAAAACAAATTAATTATATAATTTTTTTTAGAAATACCATATATATAGTTAGATAGATGTTTTGATGAAACAATTAACAAAGTGGAAAAATGTTTTTTGCAGGTGATAATATCACTGAGTGCAGGGCCATGGGATGCTCTGTTTCACAAAGGAAATTTGCCTGCATTTTCTATGGCTTCTATCTTTGCTTTTATTAGTACTTTTGTTGCGTTCTTTGTCCTTCCAAAGTTGACAAACAGCACCTTCTCTACGTCCCATTAATCTTGTTACATTGATTTAAAAAAACATTGTTTAATAAACATGCTCTAATTGTATAAACAGTGGGCCTCGGAGGGAAACTATAATCTCAGTTACAGAGTTCATGACAACATGATCCATATATTAACCCTTGTTGATTGGATTAATACATAGCTCTTTTGGAGACTAAAAATATGCGTAGCAAAAATTTTGCATGATCTCATATTTTCAAAGGAAATAAAAAACTCAAGAAAGTAAACAGTAAGTTATCATGCTAACATAGATGTGTAAACAATTAATTAAATGCATAACCAACTAAAATAGATTAATTTAAAAAATCAATTGAATAATGCTTTACTAATTCCTGAGAACGCCAGTGGTAAACTAGAGACAGTAATAATAACTTATATGAGTAAGTATATATATGTAACAAGAATACTAAAATGAAATAATTAAAAATATGAATTCTAATATCAAAATATATAAGTGGATTACTTAGCTGAATTCTAAGATAGGATTTATTGTCTCTTTTTTTTTTTTTTTTTTAAGACACTTAACAAAGAAGATTACAAAATACACTTTTGAATTTTAGACGTAAAATGTTTTTTTTTTTAAAAAAAAAAATTAAACATTACAATGTGTGCAAAAGGTGAAAGCTAAGTTTTTATGATAAAAATAATCCCTTTACTATATTACATACAACAAAATAAACATGAGAGAATGAATAATATATTTGTTGTTACACTTAGAGAGAAGTTTTTCAAATGTTCTATTTCACACTTAAGTATTTTTATAAAGAATTGAGATTTGGAAACTCTAATTATCTTTTAAACATAAAAAGATATATTAAAACCACTCTAACTCTTTTTATTAGACAAAAAGATGGATTTTAATTTTTTTTAACCTTCTAATTATATGAATGAAGAGGTGTTTTCTAATTACTATAATTTTTATAAAACATGAAAAGATGTAGTAATAATAAAATTTGCAATATTTAAAATATTATAACAGGATTAACCCTCACTATTAACACTCACTGAAGGATCCTAAACATGAGATAAACCCACTCTAATTGCTCAGAGAAAGGAAGAACCAAACAATGGACTTCTAGTATCTAAGTCATCTAAAACCCAGTTGGGTTAACATTCACAACTAAAAGAAATAACACTAGATATGAACAACAAGATAAACAAAAGCGTTGAAACACATCACCAATGAATTCAATACAGGCTAACAATGAGTTCTAGTTTAAGTAAGAAATATAGGGAATGTAAAAGAATAGCATGATTTAAATTAATGAAGCCCCGGTCCCTTTGCCGTTTGCTTGTGCCTGGCTCTACCCTTAAGACAAGCTAATGTATAATAATAATTATAACTATTATATTAATAAGTAATTAATTACTAAATGACTATTTGAGCGCAAAGTTTGGGTGATCCTGTACTGTTAATTTAATCTATACATATGTCATTATATATATATCTATATATATATAGTCTGATGTCTGGTAGCTGAGAGCAAGGAGTGTGAATTATTTATTGGCTGTGAAGAAGATGGAGGTGGAGCTCGGCGGAGGGATGAAGAATAATGTGGACGGTGCTCCGGCGAGTGAGGCTGCTACTCCGGCAAGCTTAATGAAACTGATACTGTCAAGCATGGTTGCTGCTGGTGTGCAGTATGGCTGGGCTCTCCAGTTTGCTCTCTTGACATCCTATGTTCAGGTTCTGTTGCCGGACTTTGCTCCATGCATGTTGAAAACTTCCATGAATTCTTGATTTATTTATTTATTTATTTATTTTGAAATTTATAGTTTCAAGACACTCTATTTTTTTTTTTAAATCAAAATTGATAGCAAGAGAGATCTAGATGGAAGGGTATTGGCATTATCAGAGTAATAATTTGATTTATATTTTTATTATTTACTTATTTTTTTTTATAAATACAATAAACACATATTAGTATATCTATCACGCGGCGTGAGTTGTTTGCCTCTAATGTGTTTGTCAAAAGGTGTGAGTGGGGGTCGCAAAATTATCACTTAAATCAAGTGGCTTTGGCTGATATATATTTTTAGAGTGTAAAATAAAAATATTTATTTTTTAATTTATTTGTTGTGTAATATCATCAATAACAAATGAAAAGATAATATAAGACATCACAGCAAACTTTTCACGTTCATAGCATGGCTCAAAAGATTAAATGTTTGTCCATACTCCGAAGTTGGGTATAGTTCTAATTGAGAAAGTAACAAAGAGAGAAGCATCTCCAATCCAAACATATGCAACAAATGTCAGAGAAGTAATGATTGAGATTACTTCTCCAATGAAACATTTTTGTGAGTAACTTGAATTTAGGTAGTACTAATTGTTTTATATCTTTTGTCTTTTTTTTTAATTACAGACGCTTGGATTACCACACTCTCTTTCTTCAATCATGTGGCTATGTGGCCCTGTTGCAGGCTTCCTAGTAAGATACAATGCATCCAATTTGCTATTTTATTCTCAATTTGATGGACAATTGAATCTTAAAACATGTCAATAATTGTTAGGTTCAACCTTCTGTTGGTGTTTGGAGTGATAGATGTCATTCAAAGTTTGGAAGGAGAAGACCATTTATTTTTACAGGCTGCCTTTTGATCTGTATTTCTGTGAGAACTTGCAAGATACATAAAAGATTTAATTGTTTCTATTTGTATGAGTTCATCGAAAGACTTATAATATATCTAAATCTTCGACAAATAGGTGCTTGTCATCGGCTTTTCTTCAGATATCGGATATGCACTTGGTGATACAAAAGAACACTGCAGGTGAAATTAAGACCATTCTGCAAGTTTTTAGAAATTGAATAAATAATAGAATTATACCATAATTCATAGTTTGTATTTGCAGTGTCTACACTGGAAAACGTTGGAAAGCTACAATTGTATATGTTGTCGGCTTTTGGATGCTTGATTTTTCCAACAACACAGTGCAGGTACTTCTTATTGTTGCATATATACATAATTTACTACTTTTCAGTTACACGGGTTCTGAATTTTAAGAACTGACGATGAACTGCAGGGACCGTCTCGTGCACTAATGGCTGATCTTGCAGGTGAAAATTATAGCATTGCTTAATGTTTATGTGAAGACTAATTAATTGGCTTGAAATCTCAATAGGTCCTGGTAGATTCACAGTAGCAAATGCAATAATGTGTTCATGGTTGGCAATAGGAAACATACTTGGTTATGCTTCGGGTGCAAACGGGTCTTGGCATCGGTAAATCATCGACATTTTTCTGTCTATGAACGTTGACGTCTTATTTCTTTTACTGACAGTGAAGTTCTTTGTGCAGTTGGTTTCCATTTCTGAACACAAGAGCTTGTTGTGAAGCGTGTGCAAATCTAAAGGGTGCTTTTCTAATTGCTGTTGTGAGTTTATGTACTTTTGAAAAACTGCAATTTTGGTTGATCAGTTTATCGTTGTTCAAATATGAAAAAAGTTTTTTTTTTTTTTTTTGTTTAAATTTGATGAGCAGGTGTTTCTTCTTTTCTGTTTATCTGTTTCTCTGTTCTTCGCCAAAGAAGTTCCACTTGAAGGAAAGAACGGAATGGCTACTGCAAATGAACAAAAATCAGGAGTAATTGAATTTGTGAAAAGTATCAGACATTTACCTCCTGGAATGCCTCCTGTTCTTATTGTCACTTTTCTAACTTGGGTACTACTTGTTCGACATAAGTTTGAAAATACGAAAAATACATGTTTTAGTTTGAAGACCAAAAGTGCACTTTCACCTAAATAATATTTCATTATCCGATTAACAGCTATCATGGTTTCCGTTCTTCCTGTATAACAACGATTGGATTGGCCGAGAAATTCACCATGGTGATCCAGAGGGGACTAAAGCTCAAAGAAAAGCTTATGAGAATGGAATTAGAGATGGTTCATTTGGACTGCTATTGAATTCAGTAAAGAAAATAAGTTTTTTTTCTGATCAAACTCAAACATGATCACTAACAACATTAGTATGTCACTGACTCATTGCTAATTCTTCATTGCAGATTGTTCTAGGAATTAGTTCATTTCTCCTCGAACCAATGTGCCGGAAACTTACAACAAGAGTAGTATGGGCTATTAGTAACTTCACATTGTTTTTCGCCTTCGTTTCGATGTCGATTGTGAGCACCTGGTCTACCAAGGGCTATTCATACGGTGTGAAGGAAGTAGAGCAAGTGAATGGCAGAGTTAGAGCTGTAGCTCTTCTTATATTTGCACTTCTTGGTTTCCCTCTATCAGTAAGCACTATCAATGTTGATCACACTGCTACACTGTTTTTAAATTTCCGAGTTCTTGTTTAGTTTTGTTTTTTTTCTTTTTTCGGTCTTTATACATGATTATGATTATGATTATGATCAGGTGTTGTTCAGTGTTCCTGCTGCTGTTGCGGCACAATTAGCTGATATCGGAGGAAATGGGCAAGGTTTGTATGTATTATTTGATGAATTTTTTCATAATATCAAAGCTCAGATTTGATTCAAAATGATGTTGTTTTATCTCTGCAGGGTTTAGCATAGGTGTTCTGAATATATCCGTCGTCATACCACAGGTATATAAAATGATTTTGTTGCTTTATAGTTTATACAAAAGAGAAACCAACCTGAAAAAAGAAATCACAAAATTTGAAATTTCATTCAATTTCATTCACCTATAAAATTATTTCATGTTTAATCTATGCATTCTGTTAAATTCTTCTATACTTAAACTTCACCCATTATGTGTTTTGCATTGCATCAAAGCAAAGGATGTATCGGTCATTGTAAAAGATCAAACTGTGCTTATTTAATTCTTGAATCAAGAAGAGTATGATATGTTTTGATTAAAAACAAAAAAAAAAATTAACAAAGTGGGAAAATGGTTTTGCAGGTGATAATATCAGTTAGTGCAGGGCCATGGGATGCTCTGTTTCACAAAGGAAACTTGCCTGCATTTGCTGTGACTTCTATCTTTGCCTTTATTAGTACCTTTGTTGCATTCTTTGTCCTTCCAAAGTTGACAAACACTGCCTTCTCTACATCCCATTAATCATGTTACATTAAACACTACTTAATAAACACTCTTTAATTATATAAATGGCCGGCCATGATAAGATCAACAAGTATATATATATATATATATGCGGACATGTTTCTATATGTTTTATGTCCAAATATATTTTATAACAATTGAGGGGCTTCGTCGAAGCTTCATTCCTAGTTTTGTCTTTGTATAGCTTTTGCCATAGATGTATATATATACATATATATATTAAAAGGCCACTGCGTTTCAAACTCCAATAGCCAGACTTAAATATTAAAATGGGAACTCAGTAAACTACTTCATATATATGAACTTACAAAATAGTTCACCACCAGCCCAAACTCTTCGTCCCCAAGTGAAGGGAATTGGTTAGACCATCAATTTCTGTTCATGCACAAATGTCTTTTACTGTGTTTGTCATATTTGTTAAAGAAATTATAATTAGAGAATACAAAAACACACTAAACTCAAAATAAAAAAAAATATTCCACTATATCAAAAATTAAATACATGAGATAGCATATTTAATGGTGTTCCCACACGTAATGCTGAGTTGGAATTATACCATCAATAATATAAGGCAAGATCACAACAACACAGACGAACAATCAAGAATAAATTCCACACACACAGAGATTTGGAGAAAACAAAATTTTATTAGAGTTTGGAAGAACAGAACTATATATGTTTACATGTATAGGTGTATATATATACACTACCAAAACATCAACTTGGTTGGACAAAAAAAAAAAGCCCAACAGAACAGAAACTCATAATAAAAACATATACAGTAAATGATATATACCGTAAGCTCAGGGAAACCCCCGAACAGCTATGCGAAACACAACATAGTCGAATCGTCACAGATTGAAGACTTGATTCAAGGCATACCAAACAAATAACCCCAAACAAAACACCGCTGATGACTATATTGCTACCCAAGACTAATATTGGTGTTCTCAAATTACAACTTCACACCCCACAATGCTTACATAGAATTATAGACAATCAAATACTACTAAGATTCAAACTAACTAATCCTATCCAAATTTATTGTCGATATTTCAAAATTATAATATTAGAATATCTTGCATTGGATTATTGATAGAATTGAAGTCACAAACTACAAAAAAAAAAAAAAAAAAATAGTCCTTCATTGCCATTAAATACAATAATAAATTTAAAGAACCTATTGAGAATCCAAATAAACTCTTGAGATCATTGATTTAATAACCATGAGTACCATGCAATTCAATATACAACAAAATACAAACTCATTATGAGGATTTATACATAACTTCATCACTTTCGCAAATGATCAGATCTAAACACAAAATTCAACAACAAAGAGAACACCTAACAAGCCCATTCTCATTACACTCAGGACACCTACACCAAAATCCTCCTCCAAATCCATATTCATACCCATGTCCACCATCCTCCTCCTCCTCCTCCACAAACACTTTACAACTCCCTGAACAACTCCCACACAACACAAACCTCACTTCTCCACACTCCTCACAATCTCCACCACCGCCACCACCGCCACCTTTCCCTATCTTCACCCTTTCACACCCTTCCATCACCTTCCCCAACTCCCCTCCCTCATGCATTCTCCTCACCTCCTCCACCCCTCCCAAATACTCCCCCATAACAAACACTGCCGGCAATCTCCACTCCTTCCCCAACACCTCATTCAACTCCTCCTTAAACCCTCTATCCATTGACACATCCCTCTCATCCACTCTCACCTTATAACTCCTCACTATCTCCCTCACCTCCTTGCACTCATTGTATGTCTCTCTTATCCCTCTCAAGCTTGTCAAGTATATCACCACTTTCCCTCCTCCTCCCACCCAACTCTCCAACCTCTGCTTTACCTTCATCCCTTTCTTTGCATCTATTCTCTCTTGGAACTCCATTATCCTTGTTCTCACTATTCCTCTCAAATCCGGTGTTTTCCGGCAGCTATCTTCATCGTCATCCTCCTCCTCCTCCTCCTCCTTGTATTTTGATCTTCGTAGCAGTGCCCCCGGCGCCATCTTCTCTGGCTCCGGTGACCGGAGGAGCTGCCGGTGCCGTGGTGATAGCTCTACCAAGGTTTTCCTGAACGTGCTCACCACCTCTGGGTCCACGTGCTCTGTGAACGGCGTCGAGTACTGCATGGCTTTGCATGGCGTCCCTACTGGAGTCACGTCCTCTAACCCTTCCATCAGTTCCCATGCATTGATTGTTTCCGGCTCCGGCGCCGGCGCAGGCGCCGGCTTGGGGTGGTAGTCGTTGGAGGCTTTCATCATGGCTTCATCGGAGACGGCGTGGTCGAGCTTGAGCGAGCCGAGAGTGCAGGACTTGAGGGTGATGTGGTGGTCAGGGTCGGCACCGGTGATGTGGCGGCTGGCCGGCATGGAACTGCTGTTGAATAGACTGCCGGGGAGGTTCCGGTGACGGTGCCGGCGAGCCTGTTTAGAGCTTGCGCAACCCATGGGTTGATGATTCTTTGGAGTGGCGATCAATGATCAATCAAGGGGAGAGGATAGCTGGAGATTAATGATGGTTGTAAATTGTATAAATTAATTAAATATTTATAGGAATAATGAAAACATTTGTGTGTTTATTGGGATTAGAGTTTTGTAATTTTTTTTTAAATAATGAAAGAGTTTTTATAAAATGAAAAAAAGAAGAAGTGATTACCTTTGGGTTGAAAGAAGATGAAGATCAATGGAATGTGAAGGAGATCAAGAAGAGAAGTGGGATGTGGCCATCCATTGGAGAAGAAGAGTGGGAATCCATGAATTTCTCTTTTTCTTTCTTATTCTTTCCTTTTTAATCAAGGGCTAATAGAGACAGAGGGAGATATATAAATAAGTAAATTTTTAAAGATTAAAAAAAAAAAGAAAATTGGTTTCTTAGCAAAGAACGAGACAAATGGAAGTGGACGGTGCCGGACTTGAGAAATATGTACGCTACTATTTTTTTCCTAATTTAGTGTGTGTGTGTGTGTATATAATAGGCATTCAAACCATGCATTTGGAGTTCATATTTTATATTTTATATGAAATCAAGTTTAAAAGGCATGGTCTTGGGTCATTTAACTAATTGTTTTTAAGGTTGAATTTTTGTATATTTTAAAAAAAATTGAAGAAGCCTATTTATTTATATGGCTATCCGTGCTCACCCAAATTGATTTATAAAAATCAGGTGAGTCAAACTTGAGAATGTACACTTGCATTTGCAAACAAACCACATAACTTTGGCCTTGATCAATCTTCTTTTTCTTCTGCGACTGGTAAATTTCTTTTGCTTCACTTGCCATGGCAAGTGAGGGCCATGCTTCTCCACCAACTTGGGCGGAGATTACGTCTGCTACGCAAAAACGTTCAGATCCGTCTCCTTTAGTAGAAGGACCGACGTTATCAAAGCTTCGTGCCAATACCTCGGATTTTGCCTTCATCTGTCCAGAGGCCCGGAACAGAGCGCGGATGCGTTTTCAGTTCTCTCTTTATGGTAAACTGTTTGGCAAATCTCCTCCGTTTGAACTAACTAAGTCCATATTGCAGGCCAAATGGGAACAATTAGGAAATGTCCAGATTTATGATCTTCCTAACGGTTATCTGTTAATTCGCTGTGGCTCTGAAGATACCATGCAGAAAATCCTTTATGAAGGTCCGTGGGCAGTGAATGGGATTATTCTTCAGTTGGCTCCGTGGCAGCCATACTTCGAGCCGGCGTTCACGAAATTAACTACCGCTGCTATATGGGTCCAACTTCACAACCTTCCTGTGGAGTTTTGGGACGGAGAAATTCTAGAAACCATTTCTTCACATTTTGGAAGACTTCTCAAAATTGATGATCTCACTGACACGTTAACTAGATCAAGATATGCCCGAGTGTGTGTGGAGATTGATCTGTCAAAGCCTTTGAAGAGGGGCCTTTGGGTTGGAGATGAAGAGCACAAAGTCTTCATCGTCGTTTTATATGAAAAGCTTCCTACGTTCTGTTATCATTGGGGCATGGTAGAGCATGGTGTTGACACTTGCAGCCAAAGGGGCATAGAGCTCATGAATCGTGACATCTCTCATCCGCCAAACGGTTCTGGGAGTCAAAAGGAGGTTGAAAGAGTGGTTCATCCGAATCGTGCAGGTTCAGGTCAGGAGGACAGGGCTTCGGATGATGCCCCTCCAGGCAAAACTGTTGAAGAGATGGCTCCTTCTTCGCCACCTCTTTCTCAGGATACTGACTATGGCCCGTGGATGTTGGTGTCTCGACGGCGCGGCCGCGCAGGAAGCCGTGGGGGCGCTCGAGGAATTTTTCCTCGTGCGCAGCGCGGTCATTCCGGCGAGACGTCCGTTGAGAAATCCAACGGTCAAAATCTACAGGATCCTGACCCAGCTGTGTCACATGGTGGGTTGAGTAGGCGAGGTAGGGGCGGCCATGTCGACCCTGCAGCCACTCGTGATCATGGGCGCTTCCCCAAGGAAACAATAATAAGGAGACAAGATACAGATAAGCGGTCCCCAAGAGAGAGAGTGTCTTTTCCCAGTCCGATTGGCATTGGGACGGGACAAGGCTCTGACAGTGGGATCATTTCCGAGACGGCCTTAATTTCTATTCCTGTAACCCTTGGGAAAGTAAAAGCTTTTGAGAGAGGAGAATCATCTAGGGGAACAGTTGTCAGGGCTTCCAGTTCCTCTCAGCACCTCCACTCTCAGGATGATTCAGCTTCTCTAGGGCGCCAGAAACCCCCGCTCCTTCTCACCTCTATTGCTCATTCGTCGGATCCCCGTCTTGAAGAGACGGACAATCATCATCAGATGCTGGTGGATAAGATAGCTGAATCGTTACGTACTTCCTCCGAGTCTCCTCATTGCAGTGATATGGAAATGAGCGGAACGGAGGAGAGCCTCGAGGAGGACACCGGAGATACAGAGTTTGATGATGGGATGACTCTTGATCAAGCGCAGCAAGATATACGACGCGAAGTTCTTATTAGGAAGAATACCCACCAAATCTCAACCCCTAAAAAGAAGGGGCGGCTGGACAGAGTCAACATGAAGCACTAATTCCCCTAGTTCTTTGTTTCAGTCTTTTTCCATTTTATCTTCCGGATTTTTCTCTGCTCATCCTTTATTTATTTTTGTTCCATGGATTTTACTAAAATTATTTGTTGGAATTGTAGGGGAATTTCAGGACGCGATACCCGTGTCAGAGTTCTGGCTTGCCTCAAAAAAATGAAACCTATGATTCTATATCTGGTAGAAACAAGGGCAGATGAAGCTCGGCTTCATCGTTTCTATTCCAAACTAGACAAGATCTGGGATTGGACAGCTATCGTCCCTAATGGCTACTCGGGAGGCATTATAACCATTTGGCAGAGACACATTGGTCGTGTCTCTCCTCTTGCCTTCTCTAGCAGAGTTTTGCATATGGTTATTACTAATAACTCTAAAATTTCTTGGGTTCTCTCAGTGATTTACAACGCTGTTAGGATCCCTGATCAAAGGTTGGTTTGGAAGGAACTGTCAGGTATGTCTCTTATCAATATCGCCTGGGTTCTGATTGGCTATTTTAATTCTACCCTCCACCCTGATGAAGCTCTTGGAGGTAACAGTAAGTATTATTCTCGCAAGGCTAGAATTTTTGCTGATTTTATCATGTCGAATAATCTGTTGGATGTGGATTATATTGGTCCGAAGTTCAGTTGGTGTAATTATCAAGCTGGCCAGGCTCGCAGATGAGCTAGGCTAGATCGGTGTTTAGTCAACTCCCACTGGTCTTCAAAGTTTGATAATTATTCTATTACGCATCTTGCTAGAACTTTTTCTGACCATGCTCCTCTTCTGCTTCAAGCTCATCCAGGTGGCCGCTTTAAAAGTAGAATCTTCCGTTTTGACAACTACTGGTTGGACTACCTTGGGTGTCACAAGGCTGTTAGAGAGGCTTGGAGTTTCCAACCACATTCTAATGCTATGCATGCCTCTCTCACCTCATTGCCCGCACCAAGCATAATCTCATTTCTTGGAGGACTAATGATATCACTTCTCTGGATAGGCCTCTCAGGATTACAGAGGAAGCCATTGCTAATCTTGAGTATGCTGAATGCCTTCCTCAGTCTAATCTTGCCGACAAAGATGACCTTCAATCTCTCTATAAGAAATATGCTGCTCTTCAACGCCAAAATAATTCCAAATGGGCACAACGAGCGAGACTGAATTGGCTTCAGAATGGTGATAATAATACTAGTTTCTTTCACAATATTGCTTGTAGTCGTAAGCATTCTAATAAGATCTCTCATATTATGAATGATGCGGGCTCTCTTTTCACTGATCAGCATGATATTGAAAACGTTTTTCTTGACTTTTATAATAATCTGTGGACTGACCCTTCTCCAAGTAGTCTTTCCGATCTTGTGCAGGCTCTACCTACGGACTTGAATACTATCTCTGAGTTTGAGGGAAGTGCCTTAACGCGTCCAGCTACCAGAGAGGAAATCCATAATTCTCTTCTCTCCCTCCCCTCAGGTAAGTCTCCTGGTCCTGATGGTTTCAATTCTGAGTTTTTTCGGTTTTTTTGGAATGAAGTTAGTGATGCTCTTCTCTTGGCTGTCAATCATTTTCTTGCTACCTCTATTCTGCCAAAATCATGGGCTAAAACTTATATTGTTTTCATTCCTAAAAATCCTAGCCCAAAGATTATTGCCGATTTTAGACCGATTTCCCTGTGTAATGTTTCCTACAAGATAGTGTCGAAGCTTCTTGCCAATAGACTTCAATCTGTTCTCCCACACCTTGTTGGTAGAGAGCAGAGTGGGTTCATTGCTGGCAGGAATATCTTCGATAATATCATTGCTCTTCAGGAGATAGTTCATTCTTTAGATAGAGACATTAGATGCCCCCCGAGGATGTTAGTTAAGGTAGACGTTGAGAAAGCTTATGATACTATCTCTTGGAATGCTATTCTGGCTACTTTGACCAAGATGAATTTTCCCAGCATTTGGGTTTCTTGGATTAAATCTTGCCTTACCTCTACTTCTTTTTCTCTGCAAATCAATGGTCAGATTACCCCCTTCTTCTCCCCTCACAGAGGAGTTAGGCAAGGAGATCCTCTTTCACCCTATCTTTTCATTTTGGTGTCCCAAAATCTTACTTCTATCCTTAATTTTGCTCAGAGACTCAACATGATTCCTGGGTTTCACAATTCTCTTAGATACAATTTCAATCACCTTATGTATGCTAATGACCTGATCATTATTTCTCTTGCTTCTAGAAAGGTCGCCAGAAATATCAAATTTTGTTTAGATATCTACAGCAAGTTGACTGGTCAGCTTCCTAACACCCTCAAGTCTAAAATTTTCTTCCCAGGTTGGGCTAATAAAAGAGTTGCTAAGAGTATTTGTTCTATTCTTGCCTTTAAGAAGGGTTCCTTTCCTTTTACTTACCTAGGTATTCTTATTACTCCTAAGCGAATAGCTGCTTCTTTCTTTACTTCCATGGTCCAAAAAGTTAGTAGAACCTCTTCCAGTTGGTATAATTCCAAGCTTTCCTGTGCTGGTAAGGTGACCTTAATCAATTCTTCCCTTCTTTCTCTCCCTCTTTACTACCTGTCTGTCTACCCGATTCCGGATGGGGTTTTGGACAAGATCAACTCTATTGCTAGGAATTTTCTTTGGTCAAATAAAGCTCATCGTAGTGGCATTCATTTAGTCAATTTCAAAGATACTACTCTTGATCGAGCTGAGGGGGGACTCTCTATCAAAGATCTCAAGATTTTCAAAATTTCCCTTATGGCCAAGCATGTTTTCAGTTACCTTAATGTTCACGAGTGTATTTGGGTTGATATTCTTATCCTCAAATATGGTTTTGTTAATTTTTGGAGGGATCTTTGTCCTGCTAGTTGTTCTTGGTTTTTTAGAGGCCATTATCGAACTGCGTTTCAGATCAGGTCTTCCATTTGGATCAAAGATCTTAATCCTTTTTCTACTTCTTTTCTTTATGATCCTTGGTGTTTTGAAATTCCCATTTCCCTTAAGCCGACTTATATCAATATGGATGTCAATCTTCAAGAAGTTTCTATTTCAGATTTTTTAGTTGACACTCACTGGAATCTTGCCATGCTAAACTCGGTTTTTGGTGATTGTTTACAATCTCACGCGGTTAGATTTGGTACTATCAATCTATCTGATAAATCCAGATGGGTTTGGTTTCCCAAATCTCACAATAATAAGATTGCTGCTTCTGTGTATAAGCATCTTAAATCTAACAAGGCTGTTACTGATTGTTGGGAATGGTGGAGTACTCTCTGGTCCCTGAAATTGGCTCCTCGAGCCAAGTTCTTCACTTGGCTTCTCTTGAAGGGTAAGGTCAAAACGACAGATTTTCTGTATTCTTTGGGGATTGGACCAAAAGCTGATTGTGTTCTCTGCAAGCTGCATGCGGAAACTGCTGAACATTTGTTCCATTTGTGCCCTAAGGTTCTTCAAATTTGGGTCCATGTTAGCAATTTGGTTGGTAAGCATGTTCTTTTTCCTCGAGGTATTTCGTCTGGAGAATGGCTAACCAGTTCTTATTGCAAATATTCTAGCTTTGTCAAATCTACCATCTCAGCTACTATCTGGTATATTTGGAAGGCCATGTGTACGGCCATCTTCAGGAAGGAAAATCCTGACTTTAATAATATCCCCAAGAAAGCGGTTGCGTTAGCTCAAGAATACAGCTCTATTCCCCACGTTCAACAAGGGAGGAACCTCATTCTCCCTAATTTCTCCTTCTCTGATGGTCCCTTTCTTTATTTTGCTATCTCTTCTTCCAGAGATATGAGAAACAGGGGAATGGGATTCTTGTTAGTTGATGCAAGGTATAAAGTTTTATGTGCAGGTTGCTGGTCTATCATGTCGGACTCCACGGATGAAGCTGAGATTACTGCCCTTATCTTAAGTCTCCAAGTGCTGCAGTCCTTCGGGTTCACTCCAAAACACATTTTCACCACTTGCCCTCAACTCCAAGCTGCGATTCATCACAACAATAGCCAAGCTGTGCACTGGCGAGCAGCTTCTGTTTTCAATTCTCTATTACAACTTCTGGCAACGTTTGAAGACATGCATATTAGTATCATTCCTAAGCTTTGGTCTTTGCCTGCTGATCGTCTAGCGAGCCGTGGATTAATCAAGCAAAGACTCTCCCTCTTCCTTTATGGCAGGGATTTACCCTGGTGGTTAATGAAAACCTTCTCTGCGTTTGGTTTTAGCCTGTTTTAATTTCTTCTTTTGTTTCTTTTGGTTTTTTTTCTTCTTCTTTCTCTTCTGTTGTTTAGTGGTGTTAGTTTCTTCAGAGTTAATAAATCTTAGCATTTGGCTCCTTTAACAAAAAAAAAAAAAAATCAGGTGAGTCAAAAATATTTTTTTAAAAAAAAAACGTGATAAAGCAAATGTTAGGGACCAGCGTTAGTCTAGAATTAATATCTCAATATATCTTAATAATAATAAGCTAAGAGTTGTTGAGGAGAGCAAAACATTTACAAAAATAATGATAGTTATTTTGCTGATTAGTTTTTTTTAAAAAAAAATATATATTTTTGGAACTATTTATTAGATCCGATAGAGTCATGAAATGCCCATTAATAATTTCATGTAAAAAGAGGGAATTATATGCAAAACACATATTATTTGTCCAAAAAATATGGGCATGTTTATACAGTTCGCAAATGGCAATAATGCACAAGGCTCTAGATTGAAAGAAAAAATGAAAAAATGAAAAAATGAAAGTTCCTCAATGAACATTTCTCGTGAATCTTTAGGAATAACCCTTTTTGTAGTTTTCTATGATTTGATTAATTTTATAACCAACATGTATCTTTATATTAATCAATGGCATCCATTTGCTTTGATGAACATGAATGTTCTTCCATCCCTTCTTCTTTGTATTATTATATTATTATTAGCATTATCACAACTAAAAATTAGATTGTATATATAAGGAAATAACTTCCACAATAATTTTATATGATAAATGAAATATGTTTAAGATATGGAGTTTTTATTAGTATACATTGTATATAGAATCGAATATGAATATAATGTAACTTGTAAAATACATGTAGAATTTCACATGTAGAACAAAATTCATGAACAACTTAGATGGCATATTTGGTTAAATGTAATTATAAATGCAGTGAATTTCTAATTACAGTGTAACTGCAAGTACTTAGTTTTTAAAATTCAGTGAAATCAAAGCTAGTATTTGGTTCGATATATTTAGCAATACTATATTATAAGATTTAATATTAGTTTAATGATTTTAAATACATATTTATTAGTTTAACTATTAAGGACATGTTTGGATACTCTCAAATTCTATAGGAATGGTGTCCATTCCTATGAAATTTAACATTACATAGGAACTTGTAATAATAAGTGTTTGGACACATCAAATACAGTAAAAAATTACTATGGAATCATAGATTCCATAGGAATTTTTCAAAGAAGTAGGTACCAAAATATTTTTTTCCTATGTTTTTTGGGCACTTAACCATTAAATTTTATTTTTTTCTTTCCCTACTCTTCCCAAACTTCATCAATATTTAGAAAATATAATTACAATTATAATTATAATTATTATATTAATAGTAATTATATAATAATAATCATTATTATTAGTAGTAATTACGTAATAATTGTTATTATGGTTGTCATTAAGTTATTAATGTTTATAAATATAATTATAATTATCATATTAATATTAATTATATAATAATAATAATAATAATAGTAATTACCTAATAATTGTTATTATCGTTAACATTAATTTATCAATATTTACAAATATAATTACAATTATAATTATAATTATAATATTAATTATATAATAATACTTATTATTATAGTTATAATAGTAATTACGTAATAGTTGTTATTATCATTATCATTAAATTATTAATGTTTAGAAATATACTTACAATTATAATTATAATTATAATATTAATATTAATTATATAATAATAATTATTATCATATTTATAATAGTAAGTTATTAATGTTTAAAAATATAATTACAATTACAATTACAATTATAATTATAATATTAATATTAATTATATAATAATTATTATTATTATATTTATATAATTGCGTAATAATTGTTATTATCATTGTCATTAAGTTATTAATGTTTAAAAATATAATTACAATTACAATTATAATTATAATATTAATATTAATTATATAATTATTATTATTATTATATTTATAATAGTAATTGCGTAATAATTGTTATTATCATTGTCATTAAGTTATTAATGTTTAAAAATATAATTACAATTAAAATTATAATATTAATATTAATATTAATTATGTTATTATCATTATTATTGTTATTATTATTATTATATTTATAATAGTAATTACGTAATAATTGTTATTATCGTTGTCATTAAGTTAACGGCTAGTTTTTCAAAAACTCCAATGGCTATTTTTTTTAAAAAGCTCTATCTGCTAATTCTCTTTTCAAATAAAATTCCTAGGGGAAAACTTTAATGTGAACATCCAAACACCATTCTGTAATAATTTTTCCTGTAGTATATTCCATAGAAATCATCTTCGAATCCTATGGAATAAATTTCCTATGGAAAAATTTATTATATATCCAAACAGGCCCTTAGTATATTTACTAAAATTTTATTATATTTAAAATTTTTGAATTTAATTATTAACCCCAAAAAAAAGTATTTTTAAGATTTTCATCCATTATGAACAAGTTATTTAATAGTTTTAATTATTGTACTAATTAGTTTAACTATTAATTTTATTATTTAATTAATTATTATAGTTATTATTAGAATTTATAAATTTTTCACTATCTATGAATATTTAATAACATTTGTTTTTTTAAGTTGGTCACACGTAGGTCACATGCTGTGCATCTGAAGAAGCAATAAGACAATGGATTTGGTTTTACGGTCAATTAGATGCAATCTGAATTACATGAGCTTTTGAAATCCTGTGAATCAAACACTGAATTTTCAAAACCCAATAACCCAAATTATACGTTAAAATTTTTTTTAAAAAAATATGCCGTGGTTGCTTTGAACTCTGTTAATAAATAAATAAATAAATAAGGTGTAAATAATCAATTAATTAATTAATTACGGCCCAATATAACAACCTTGCCTCAGAAATGAAGGGCCTCACACTCATATATAACCCACTGTTTAGTTTGCTTTGACCATTGATTTCTTTTCTTTTTCTCCTTTTTTGTATTTTAGACATTTGTAAAATAACATTTTATTTTAAGAATTTAACAGTCATAAAATTATTGCACTTTTAAGATTCATAAAAAATAGAAATATTAAAAAAAAAAAAAGGAGATTAATTAACATCCCGTTAAAGGCTATATGGTTTTTCAAGTTGTATTGACAATTATATTAACGCTTCCTTTTTATTGGGTATATGTATGATTATTTTAGTGATAATTTTGGGTTGTTTAGTTGGAGATTTCTGGTGATACTCACGTTTCCTCACTAAATAAATACCATTTTAAGTTAAAAAAATTAAAATTTAATTCCAAAAGATAATCTTTTTCTTAAACACAATTTAAAAAGTTTCGCTTAAACCATCACCGGCCTTTAATTATTATTATTATGTTTTTTTTTTTTATTAATTTGCCCCTTAAGCACCGGGAACATGCTTGCAAGGGGGAGAGTATGTTGCTAGCTTTTATGCATGTGAAAGGCCTTCATGGACCTCAAGTTTTAAAAATCAAGGATTCAGGATTCGATAAAATTGGAAGGATATTATGGTCAAATTGAAAGAGTTCGATTATTAGAGCCATTGTTGCACACAGCGAGGTATCCACAATCTCAAAAAACCGATCTAATAGAATGGGGCCATCCCTCACATATATGCATATAAACACTCCATCTGTTAACATATATGAGACTAAACCAAAAATTGCAACAGTATAAACACACCATCTGTTAACATATATGAGACTAAATCAAAAATTGCAACAGCAATTGTTATTATTATTATTATTATTATTATTATTATTATTATTATTAGTAATTGATAAATCAATATACTTTGAGAACTCTTTAATTGGTTCAAGTACTGAATGCATGCATGCATGAAGAAAGCGAGTTGATAGAAAGGAGTGTCTGTGTGGCCATGGCCTTGGAGACAAGATGGTGTGCCCTTCCGACCAAAGCATGGCATGGTTTCCACCAAGATATGATTGGATCTAAAAGTGTCAGCTACCACATCAATAACTAATTAAGCTACTTACCCTAACTTAAAACCATTTTCAAACATAACTATCTTTTTCCGTCTCATCATTTCATGCGAAAACCACCTTTTTAATTTAATTGTTAGGCCATTCCCTTCCCTTTTAAAGACTAATAATGTCAACATAATTAATTAATTCAAATTTTAAATTATCATCTCTTGCATTTAGGAGGTATTCACTTTAGAGAATGGCGGAAAATACAAACAGAAATTATAGATTGATTTCTTTCAACCTCATATATTCATTTGCCATAAAGTGATCTATTTCCTACTAAATATAGTGTAAGGTTTTTTACTAAATGGGATGCTAATTTTCTCCTCTTTCAATTTTTTTTTTCATGTTGCTTCATATAGAATAAACAACTGAACTGTTGAAAATGAAATTAATTCCAGTAAAGAACCTTCGCTTGTTATCCTTCCTTTGGAACCACTTTCTATGAGTTAATGCCCTTTTATAGTTGAGAAGAATGCACTATTTTACCTCAAATATAAGTATTTAAAGTATATCATTTGGGTTTAATCACCAGTTTAATTCATCTACTTTTCTCTCTCTCCCCTTTTGGTCCCTCCACGGGAGAATTGTCTGATTGGGTCCCTCTACTTTATCGACAGAGAACATCAGACCCATTTCCGTTTGGACACAGACGGATCCGTTTATTTTTCTCTAATATGGCTTAAATAAGATTAAAATATTTTAAAAAATCAATAAAAAAAATCAACTGATTTTCGGATCCGGGCTCCCACCCGGATCTAAAATTAGATCCCGACATCCCCTTTCCGAAATCTCAGACCTAGAACTCATCGCTCTCATCGTCCCTCTTCCTCGGCCGACTGTCCCCACGACCTCACTGGAGTTCGTTGAAGGCTCCTCCTCCACTGTTGACCTCCTTGAGCACAGTGAGATGTGTCTTGTTCCCAGACTTTACAATCTTCCTTTCCTCAAAGCATACTTCTGCAGGATTGTAGAGATATTCTCTCTTGCATTTTCAGTGTAAAATTATACACTTCCACAAGATTGGATTGTCAAGATTTTATTGATTGCATATCCAAAGCATCAGAAAATTAATGAAACTTGGTGATTGATACTTCCCTGATAAAGCAGCAAAATTAATACAAAATCAAATAAGATAATATAACCACAAAATTCATTGACTCCTCACTATTTCATTTCATTTCAAGAGCAATCATACAATAATATTTCATTTCATACTTTACAAATGAAGGACCAAACCACCGAGAAATTCTATATAAAAAAATTTATGAATTCTTCATTGTTCTTGACCATAGATGGTCCTCCAATTCTTCTAGGGCCTTCAATAACCGGCAAAGAGGAGGAAGAGGCCTAAATGGTCTTGAACAGACTCCGATGAGGTCGCATTGACAGCCGGTGGAAAAAAATAATGGTGGCTCCGCAGTCGAAGTTGAAATGAGATGATGAGGGACAGAGCCGAGCTCTCACTGCGCTTAAGAATGTCGGCAGCGGAGGAGAAGCCTTCTAGGAACTCCAATGAGGTCGTGGGAAAGGTCGGCCGAGGAAGAGGGATGATGAGGCCGATGAGTTTTAGGGCTAGGAATTAGCAAAAGTGGAATGCAAGGATGCAATTTCGGATCCGGGTGGGTGCCTAGATCCGAAAATCAGTTGATTTTTTTATGAATTTGTTTTAATATTTTAACTTGTTTAAGCCACATCACATGAAATAAACAGATCTGTTTGTGCCCAAACAGAAATGGGTCTAATGTTCTAGATCGACAAAATAGAAGGACCCAATTAGATAATTCTCCAATGGAGAGACCAAAAGAGAACAGAGAGAAAAGTGGAGAGAGATTAAACTAGTGATTATAATTAGGGTGTATTCATTCTAGAGAATGGCAGAAAATATTCACAAAACTAAATTGATTTTTTCCTATCTCATATATTTATTTATCATAAAATGGTCTATTTCTTACTAAATGCAGTTAAATATTTTCATTAAAATGTGATATTAATTCTCTTTTTTTATTTGCTTCATGTAGAATCAACAACAGAACTATTAAAAATAAATTAATTCCAGCAAAGAACCTTCGTATCTTATCCTTCCTCTGAAAGCCACTTTCCTTGTGTTAACCCTTCTTTATAGTTGAGAAGAATGCACTATTTTCCCTCAAATACACACACACACACACACATATATATGAGTTGTTTGAGATTAATTCCTGTCCAACAAGTCCATGTGAAGGGTTTGTTTCCCTCCAACTCAAGAGAGGCCCACAACTTTTAACACTAGGAACAGTGTGTGCTATAGATTATTTGTTTAAGATACTCCATAACAAGAGAGAGAAGAGAAGAGAAGAGAAGAGAAGAAGAAAAAGAAGCAGCTCAAGATGGCGATGCGATTATAGAATCTAATTTTAAAACTAGACTACTCCTTGTGTCCTTTTCTTAAGCAACCATCTCCTTCTTGGGTGTTTCTAGGCTTATATATATATATATATATTGATCATACGTCTCATCAAACTCATATGTTTAATCAATTTAAATTTGAATAAAAATCAGGTGCTTCTTTCAAAATCTTATTTACTTTGGAGGTGTTACTTTGGCTAGATTATCAAAAATGGAAAAAAAAAAATCCATAAAAGATATATATTCTGTGCAAAGGCCTTATATTCCAATATAATAATTAAATTAAAAAATTATTATTTGAAGCTAGTGAATAACATTACAAACAATCATATATGTATCTAAGAATTTGGATATATTTTTCTTTTATTTTTATTTTTTGATAAATAGGTGACAAACGTTCTTTCAAAAGTACACTAGTTACTGTGGTTTAATGACCACATATGAATTAATCATATATAAATACACGCACAATAATAAATCTCATATAATACAATTTTAAATGAATGTATACAGATAGTAACTCCTCACATAACCAATCCAGATTGAATCCCATTAAACAGTAAATAAATAGTATTAATAAATAATAAATAAACAATACCCCTATGATGTTGTAATTAGTGGAAACTTGCGAATTCACTACCAATGTGCTTTATCACTGACCATGCTAGATATATTATTATTATTATTATTATTATTATTATATTGTGTAATCCTCTGCATCATTAATTACAAATAGTCACAGCAAAAACTAAAAGAAAAATCAATCGATAGTGTTATTATTAACCATAAATAATAACACTCTCTTTACATTAATTTGAATCTATTTAGTGATTTTTAATATTGAATAATATCTCACTTATAAGTGCAATGTGAATAACTTGGCATGTCGTTGTCGTCCCAGTGAACCTTTGTACTAATAAATGGTCCGGTTACAGTCTAACCTCAAACCAAAGAGCGTCCACTAACAAATATCAAGGTCACATTCCATCATTAGCTTTTAACCATATATTCCTTTATAGTTTTTTTTTTAATTATTTACTCTATTCCTTGCACTTGTTCTCTCCCATTCTATATTGTTTTCTCAATAAATATATTACAGGCGCCGTGCGTGATGTCAAAAAAATAATATCTCAACACATATATATTTTTATTTTATATAAATTTTGATATATATAGTTGGGAGGGCTTGGTAGTAAGGTGTTATATAATAAGAGAAAAAAAAAAAAGGGCAGAAGAAATTAAATAAAAGTAAAATTAAGAAGAAAAAAAAGATAGAGAAAAGAAAGAAGGAAAGGACATGACGAAGGCCACGAGGGGGTGAGAGACCAAAAAAACCCAGCCTTGCTTTGGAGTTAGGGTTAGGGTTAGGGTTAAGGGTGAAGTGTGTTGCGCTTGCATTGGCCCTGAAGGTGATGTATGAGACACTGAGAGAGAACCCTCATGCACGATTAGCTGTATGTGGGTTAGGTAGCAACCCCTGCACCCATTTGGGTCCCATTCCCCCCCTCTCCCTTATTTATAAGATTCTTTCTTTCTCAACTCTCTCTCTCTCTCTCTCTCTATTAAGTCTTAACATATATAAAAAATATATATATATATATATATATTACCATATTCATTTTTATTATTATTTATTTATTTATTTATTTATCAAATCAAACATAAGAAATACAACCCACTTTCCTTATTTTATTCTACGACCATCACAACAAATACAACCCATGTCCATCAGGCATACCAGATAATTTGTCCTTTTTTTCCCTCTTTATTTATTTAAAAAAAAAAAAAAACTGTTAACTCTCACAAGTGTAGATAAACCATAAGTGAGGATAATTGGGTTTCATTTATATTACGGTTATTTTTATTTAATTGATTTATTAAGATATTTTAATAAAAAATGGATGCTCCTTTCTAAGCTCTAGGTTCATTCCATTGGTGTGTATGGTGTACATATACAGTCCTAGCTAAAATCATGTACTTGTACTTAGAATGCCATCCAACCAAAAAGAGTTTCATTTTAGTGATCATCTCTAAATCAGTCATCTTTAACACTAACCAATCAAAATATTTACACCTTTATGGTTTTTATTTTTATTTATTAATTTAACGTCTCTTTTTATTATTTTTCTCCAAATTCCAATGATATATCTCTCCATCTCCTCTGGACACTCTCTCTCACATCTCTCTCTCTTCTCTTCTTCTTCTTCTTCTTCTTCTTCTTCTTCTTCTTCTTCTTCAAAACATCAAGCGCGCGCGCACACACACACACACACAAATAAACACAGTATATTGATAGAAGATCTCTCCATTGATCATTGGATGAGTTTTCCATGTCTCTAGAGCAAATGGCATGCAATGGCATGGCCTCCCCTTTCTTCCCCCCAAACTTTCTTCTCCAAATGCAAACTCCTCATGAAGACCACCATGAACACACGCAACCTTCTTCCACCACTCTCTCCCCTCTCCTTCCGGCCACCACCCCTCAAGACTTCAGAGGTGGTCATTTAATATATCAAATATTACATCATTATCATTTATATTTCTATGCTGATTAATAAGTAAACCAAGGATGCATGGCTTGCAGGTATGGCAGCAATGCTTGGCAAGAGATCCATGTCATTCTCTGGTATTGAGCCATGTGAAGAGATGGCCGGAGATGATGACCTCTCCGATGACTGTTCCCAAGCCGGTGAGAAGAAGAGAAGGTTAAACATGGAGCAAGTGAGGACACTTGAGAAAAACTTTGAGCTTGGGAACAAGCTTGAGCCTGAGAGGAAGATGCAGCTGGCTAGAGCTCTTGGTCTTCAACCCAGACAAATTGCCATCTGGTTCCAAAACAGAAGGGCCAGGTGGAAAACCAAGCAATTGGAGAAAGACTATGATGTTCTCAAGAGACAATTTGAGGCTTTGAAGTCTGAGAATGATGCTCTCCAAGCTCACAACAAGAAACTCCAATCTGAGGTACTTTCCTCTTCTTCTTCTTCTTATTCTTATTATTATTATTTATAATTATTGTCATTATGATGATCATTAGTAATTGAGTCTTTTGAGGTTGATATCTCTTTTGAGTCTTTTGAGGAAAACTTTGTTTATTGCTTGCATTAATGATTGCCCAATGAGAAACAAATTATTTATAAATAGTTTTCCTTTTTATTTTATTTTTTATATATTTTTTTTCTGGTTGTTTTTGTTGTTGTTGTTGTTGTTGTTGTTGTGTTGTAGCTTGTGGGTCTGAAAGGGAGGGAAATATCAGAACCAATAAACCTGAATAAGGAAACTGAAGGCTCTTGCAGCAACAGAAGTGAGAACAGCTCAGAAATAAATTTAGACATTTCAAGAACATCAGTAACTGAAACAAGTCCTTTGAATCAGCAGCAAAACAGCAGAGCTTTCTTCACTGCAGTGAGGCCTGGAAGCATGACTCAACTCCTTCAAGCAGGTTCTACCAAAATTGAGAACAGCGCACCAGCTGAAGAGAATTTGTGCAACATGTTCTGCAACATGGATGATCAGTCCACCTTCTGGGCCTGGTCTGAACACAACCACAACTTCCATTAAACTCAATACACTCAAGAGATCCAATCCCTGTTTAAATAATTTTGATAGAATGAATGTTAATTTGGTACCCCCTCCTTTGCATGTGCCATGAAAATAAACACAAGGGTAGATCCTCCTCCCTTCTTCTTCTTCTTCTTCTTCTTCTTCTTCTTCTTCTTTACATCTATATATATATATATATTTATATGTTTATGTGACTATATATAAATCTTAACTATTGGTTGAATTGAAGTGAAGGTTATAATTATTATCATGTCCTAAGTAATGGAAACTTTGTGATTGATTGGTTGTATGATGTGGAGGTTAATAAAGAGAATATGTAGGGATGGAGAAAGAGTACAAAGAGAAAGATGTGTGTGGAAAGGCCAATGTCTTTAGTTTTGTTGCTTATATTTTGCTGACAAGATCCCCTCTCTGGCCTCACAAAAAAAAAAAAAAAAAAAAGGTCTATGCACTCAAAGATAAAAGAAATGCATGTGAACCACTGTCAAGTGTCACCCACTATCTTATTCTCTCTTCCTTCATCTTTCCCAATACCCCCCTCATCACCTCATCATCTTTAAATCAAACCTCTTTCATTTTTCATTTATATATATATATATATATTTATAGATATATATTTGTGTGTGTTTGGTGGACATGCATGCAAAGTCTATGAATAGAGAAAGAGGTTGGCAGGTTACAGCTCATGAGAGAACATGCCCTCGTGCCCTTTTTCCAGGGATTCAGAGTATGGTGTGGTTCTCTGGTGGTGGGACACTGCCTTCACAAACATACATGCATGGCTCATGGCCTCTGTCCCTTTGAAGGGAATACAACACACACAACTTGGACCATCTCTTTCATCTCTCTCTCTCTCTCTCTCTCTCTCTCTCTCACCACCTTATCATCTTATTTATCACTCCCTGCTTTCTCCCATTTATCCTTTTTATTTATTTTATTTTATTCGTCATTGTTTCACATGATATTTATTATATTGGCATATATATGATGTATATAATTTCCATGCATGGGATCAGAAAAGAGTGTACAGAGAATTAAGTGTACATGATGAAGGTGCATTGCAACGTGAGAAGTCCAATACAGCAAAGAACATGAACATCAGGCTGCCGTGGATAAGCTGATCATGATCATACACACTATTTGACAAGATATATTTGAGGCTTGATGTTAAATGTGTGCTATTGATATATATAGAGCACAAACACAAGGACTATTAGTACTGAAATCCTTGAAACCAATTAAGTTCCTGAAAACTTGGGATTCCGGAAAAAATAAATAATAATAACAATAGTAGTAGTAATAATAATAGAGGGCTTTGGCAGCTACTGGAAGACTTTCTACACTTCATTTTCTCAATTCATTCTTCCCACAATGTCCTGTCAACTTCTTGTTACTTGTTTTGATCCTCTAAAACGAAGTAATGGCTCTGCATGCTTGTTCAAATCCTTTGCTTCTAACCATTAAAAGGAAAAGGCCGTGTATATATATTTATATATATATATATAAGATGTACAAATTATTGGGGAAGAAAGCCGGCCACAGTAGCACCTTGTCATCTTGTTGCACTTACACTGTTCATTTTCATAGTGATCCTCATCTCTATGTTTTTGATCCATTCTATTCTTTTTTTCTCACAATATATAAAACTCGGAAATGGAGTGTTTTACCAACTCTCTAGTTGTAAAAAAGTGATTGTCATTATATATTACTAGAGTTCATACATTTTATGTCATCCTTGTTTTCTTAATTAACCGTATCAATTAATACCATGGTTAGGAGCTAATCACAGGCAGTTAAATGACAAGCTTAGCTCTAATCAAGAAAATCTCATGTATAATTAATAGACTTTAGTGCACTGTAAGGTTTTGATAAATAATCATGTTTAACATAGAATTAGCAAGGCAAGTTTTCTACATTTGTTATAGTTTTTGACATATTTATTCATTACATGTGGATTGTGTAATCCGTCCTTGTTTTTCTTTAGAACACTTTTATACTTTTTTAATTATTTACATTGTTTTTATTTAAAATGAACCTGGTTTATTCACAGTTATAAATATCTATTTATTGAAAATTTTATGTTAATTATATCTTTTAATTAGAATATATTATACTAATCAACATGTTTTACAGAGATATACTGCTAATAATAAATTTTATAAATTATTAATTATTTTAAATAATAGTAAATTAAAAAGTATGAAGGTAATTTCGAATTATCCCCATAAAATAAGTAGTTGGTATTTTACTTTTCATTGGTTTTGATTTGTATATTTTTTTCAAAAATTATAAACAAAAATACTGAATAGAATCATAGATGTGAGAGCTTTATTTTTGTTGTTTACTTTTTTTTTAATGATTTATATTATTTTAAATGAATTAATTAATAAGAATGATGATGGCAGAGTGGGCCACAGTGGATGGGCCCTACCATGGCCTTTTTAAAAAATAATAATAACTAATTATAAAATAATAAGTGATATTTACAGTGACGATGGTACCCTGGCACATGAATTGCCGCTTAAAGTCAGCGTCATTCATATTATTAAACAAAAAAAGCATCACTCTTTTTTAAATAAAATTTTTTGATTGTTACTTATCCCAAGGCAAAATAATGAATCTCATGCGTAAAATATAATCCACGGCCATGAACGCGCCACGTCATATCTAGATTTGTTCTTCAAAGAGTAATCGCCTGTAATCGTCTTCTTCGGCGCCGCTCTTCAAAGATCCCTCTTTGGGCCTTCCCCTCCGAAGCCGGCGGCCTTATCTTCGCCGGCGTTGAGCGAGCTTCCAGAGTTCCCTACCTACGTGATTTCGTACTGCTTTCAGGTCCAAGGATGATTGTGAGATTGGGACTTATTTTCCAGGACCGCGGTGATTTTAGCTGGGAAACTAGTGGGGGTGCGAAGGTGGTGCCAAGGTTCTCGGGGATTGGGGGATGCTGGTATCGCTCTCAATGGTGGGACCAATCAAAGTAAATTCGAGGAGCTGATCTGAATTCCCGCAGATTGCGGAGTATTGTGTTCTCTTGTGTGGGGATGAGTGGACCCCGAGGGTTATGCTGCAATTGGAGGTACGTTGCTGGTTTCTTTGAAAAAGATGTCAATTCTTTTGAAGCTTCTAATGTTTTCTAGAATTTATACGCTGGATTGCTGTATATTTTGTAGAAAAGTTGGGATTTTTCCTGAATTTTCGGCTTGTGATAGGTGTTGTTGTGGGTCAAATGTTTTTTCCGCGTTGTGGTCCCTCTTTGTAGTCAAATTTTCTGGTTGATCTCTGATCTCTATGTATAAATTTCAACACATTTGTTTATACTTAAGCAAGAGTGAAGATTTCTCACAGTTTGTGCATTCCTTTTGATAATTTTGTATTTTTACCTCAAAATCAGTGTGTTATAGTTATGCTTCTTTAGGCATCTGAATCACTCTGTGTGTGTGTCTGTGTGTGTGTGTGTGTGTGCCTTTGTCTTGGGAGGAGTGTGTCACTGTACAGTGGAAAGTTGAACTTTGTTTACAGATGGAATCATAGTAGACATTGGTGTGACTTGAAATGTCAGGCCAACCCTTGAACTTTGAGTGCATTTAGACCTAGGGTTTAAACTCTTTTAGTATTAGGATTTTTCAGTCACATTTTTACATAAAACTCTTGAGGAAGTGTTGAAGTTTTTGTTGCTTTCTTGTTTTTTGCTTGTTCTTGATTGATTATGATTGCTCTGCTATATTTGATGAATTTGATATATATCTTACAGTGATCAGTTTGGAAGTTAATGAGCACTGCAGATACTAGAAAAGCTTGCATGTTTTTTGGAAAAGTAAGATATGAAAATTCGTACATCAATAAGCATGAATACACAATGACTAATTGACGACTGAGCATGCTCTTGTCTGACTGTACTGTTCTTCGTATCTTTCTACTGGCAATAACTGAAGCTGTTGACATCACTTTGTATTATTGAAAATCAAATAGTGGTAGGCCAGTGACAAGTACATCTTGTGAAAGATAAATTGGGAAGGACTTTAATGTTGGAGATATACTCATCATATGTTTCCAAATGATACAGAGATTCTGATTTAAAACATGTGAGCTTGTCTGCTCACCAAAAACAAAGGTGAGGAAGGATCTGTAAAACAGTGATAATTTCTACTTTGATTTCTGAATTCCTTATTCTGTTACGGTAATTTTCTGGGTTGTTTTGAATCTATTGTTACCAGTCCATTGTTCACTGTTACTTATGTTAGTAAGAAATTCCTTTAAATTATCCTTCTAGTTCCTGTACAACCTGTGAGCTCACTCCTAGTGGGCTGTTTTCAGGCCTGCAGTATTGCCTCATGGAATCTTTACCGAAAGATGGTAAAGGCCAACACACTCATCTGGATTTAGTCACACTGAGTTGGGCCCTCTGCAGATTTCAAACAAAGCCTTCTTTATCAGGTTTCGGTCAAGCTGTAGTTGATATTAGTCATTTTCAATGTTAGCTTAGCCTTCAGCCAGTTATCTGCGCACATATCTTATTAAACATTTTATCAATTCAATCACAGTGTTTTGTTTTGTTAGTCAAAGAATGAGTTCTTTTGTCCTTACTAGGAAAAACTAAGATTTAAATACCGAATCCACCTCTGACACTGATGATTTATCCACTGAACATTGATTCTTCATTCATTCATTCATTTCTTTTTTGGTGCTCATCTTTTTGTAAATAAATGGTTATTTGTCCACATTTGCTGTACAGAAATCTCTTGTTGATGCATCAAGATGTGTGATGCTCTTATGTATGTTAGTCAAAGAATGGGTTCTTTTGTCCTAACCAAAAACCTAAACTAAGATTTAAAAAATAATTAACTAGAATCTACCTCTGATACTGATGATTACTGAACATTGATTCTTCATTCATTCATTCATTCATTGCTTTTTGGTGCTCATCTTTTTGTAAATGAATGGTTGTTTGTCCACATTTGCTGAACAAAAATCTCTTGTTGATGAAACAAAATGTGTGATGTTATTATGTATGTAGGTGTGTTTTGTGACATTGATGGTGAGTTTGTGCTGCATTGAAACACTGTATGCTCTGACAGCCAGTACATTGTTCCACATGTTAGTTCAATCAACATGTTTTTCAGTAGTTGGTTGTTATCCAATGAGAATCTTAGCCTTATCAACCACATAATTGGAAAGCCATGCAGATGGGATACCAAGGCATTGGATTCCTATTCCTTTTCCCTTTGGTCTTTTTGCCCATGCACACATGTTTTTTTCTTTTTCATTTTATTTTTTTTTAATGCCATGCTTGTGCTTTACATATATGTCAATATCCATGTTCTATTTATCTACTTTAAGGTGTGTGTGCATGAAAAAGTTACTATTCTTAACTCGTAATCCAAAAATTGCTCCAAAATGAAAAGGATAAAGAAAGTTGAAAAGAAGATTGTTATTCTCTCTTTCTACTTTCCAACAAGTCTTTTTTTTCTCGTAATAATTTTTTTGATGAAAAAGTTCTTATGTGCTTCTTTAATCGATGCCTTAATTTAATTTTTTGTTTGGTAATATATATGTATAGATATGTTTTTAAGAAACAAACTAAAAAAACAAAACAAGAGGAAATTAACTTATAGTCCTTACTAAAATTTTTCTTCCGTAAAAACTACAAAGAGTTGCCAAAAAAAATTATCAATGGAGTTTGAAAAGGCAAAAATATACCTTCCCCGAAAATTTCCCCCAAAAAAAAGAACCAACTATTTCTATAAATAAATAAATAGAGCTGGAAAGGGATTGCTGAAATATAAGCAGCATTCAAACTTTTCACTTTTCAGTAAAACTGAATGGCCACGTGGAGCTTTTAGATATCACCATCACTTTTAACGGCTAAATGACGTCATGGTCGGTGAAAGCTAAAGTGACAACATGCCCCACCTAATCCAAGTTACACCATCTCCCATCGAGGCCATTTTAGTAATTCCATCTAGTAAAAAAAAAAAGCATACGCTCACCGATGGGTGCTAACATCCAGGCGCGGAGTACCATTAAATTTCCCCACGCCCTCGCTCACATCGAAGTAAAAGTTGAAATAATTACTCCCCAAAATGTGAATCTCTTTTAAAATTTTATTGAATTACAATTTATTTTTAATCGCAGTAAAAATTTCAATCACGCTGATCACCGCGCGTTCTTAAACGCACCGGAGGTCACCAGCTTTAGCTACTTGGCTCTCAAAAGTCCACTCGATTAATGATAACTTCTCTTGGCTCTTTCTTCTCGTTTTTCAAACTCGACCCCTTCCCGCCCGCCCAAAAAATCCTTTTTTTTTTTTTTTTGCTTGATTTCTATCTCAAAGCTCTTTGATTTTTTTACTTTTTAGGGGGAGCTTGAATCTGTTATTGATCTTGTGTAGATCTTTGGATTGGGTGTCCGGAGAGCTCTGATTTGATTGGATTGAAGTGTTTTTAGGTTAGGGATTGTGGATTATGTGGGGATTGCGGAGATGGAGAAGGGATTTGATCGAGTAGCTGCTATGGAGAATGCAATCACGGTCAAGAAGGATCGGCACATTGTCAGTTGGACTCCTGAGGTTTTATTTCAATTTTTTTTGGATTTTTTTTCTTTTTAAAGAAGTGATTTTTATGGGCCTTAGGGTTCACGTTTTTTCGCAGGAGGATGAGCTTCTTCGCCAGCAGGTTTCGATCCATGGAGCTGATGGGTTTGTGTTGATTCCCTTCTCATTTTCTGTGGTCTAGATAGAATTTTCAGGTTATTTTTGGGAAGAAGAGATTGGGATTTTGATGCTTTTTGCGTTCTTTTGTGTTAGTTGGACAAGTATTGCAGCTAAATTCAAGGACAAGACCAGCCGCCAGTGCAGGAGAAGGTAGGCAAAGTTTTTATATGTTTTAGATTAAGCTGATTCAGAAGAAATTTTGATAATCTATCTTAGGGTATTTGATATGTTGTTGATTTGTTCATCACCCCTTTCTGTGGAATGATTGGCGTGGCGGTGCTGAAACACAGGTGGTACACTTATTTGAATACTGAGTGCAAGAAAGGAGGATGGTCTGCTGAAGAGGATATGATTTTGTGTGAGGTATAGACATAATAGATTTATTATGACTTGTTTAAGAAAATTTGTGATGAAAGATTTTTGAAGCTGAAAACTTTATCTAAATGGTAGTAGTGTGATATAGGGCTTAATGTCTTTTGTCTATCAACCATTGTAGTTTGTATGGCTTGTGAATTTATTTATTTATATTTCCGGAGAATAGAGCTTGTATTTCAGAATATGATTGCTATTGAGTACTGTATACCTTTTGGAATATACTTGTATAGTGGATAGAGTCCTTTATGTCCTATCCAAATTCCTCTGGTTGTGGGCATGAATATATAGTGGTTCTTAAAAAGTTTTCAAGACCTGTAATGTCATCTTGTTTGAAGTGGGATTTGCTTTTTGGTCTGCAAGAAGGCTTTGCTCATGTTATTTATCTGGATATAATGATGAGTAGTCAATTTTTATTTTATATTTAGGCTCAGAGGATTTTCGGTAACAGATGGACTGAGATTGCAAAGGTGGTTTCAGGCAGGTAATAAATTTTTCACTCCTGTTCCCTCTCTGTTTGCTGAAGTTTTGGAGAATTCTGAAATCCCTTTCGTAAAATAACACAAACTGTAATGTGCTTGTGATGCACTTAATACAACTTCTCAGTCCAGAAAAACGTAATGTGCGCTTGCTCTTAATACAGAACAGATAATGCAGTGAAGAACCGTTTCTCTACACTCTGCAAGAAGCGAGCCAAGCTTGAGGCTTCTTTAAAGGAAAATAATGGTGTCAGCACCAGTACAAATAATAAAAGGCTGATGGTTCATAAAGGCCACAGCATGGGGGTGGAATCTTCGGCATCATCAAAGCAGGATGGGTATGCAAGGACTTTTCTGCAATTAATATTGAATTGTGATTTAAACATTAGTGAACATATGGGCATCTTCTTTTGAATTCAGGTTTCCATCCTCAGATCATTCTGAAAACAGCAATACAAAGCAACGACTTATAAGAAGAGAAGAGATGAGGCCTCCCCTTGCAGAGATTGTTCAAAACTGCAACAATGTTTGCAACTTACCGATTCAACTTTTGGACAACAGCAAAGCCAATGAAGGTGATTATGGTGTACATAATCTAAGAAAATTGGTTTCAGCTTGAATCTATACACCTAAGTTGCAGGAGGCATTGTTCCAAAATCATCAATAAATCTTTCATTTTCTTATGGCAGCCATATCAAATAACAAAATACAAGGTTCTTTCCTTAAAAGGGATGACCCAAAGATTACTGCCCTTTTGCAACAAGCAGAATTGCTCAGCTCCCTGGCAGAAAGAGTCAATTCTGAAAATACAAAACAGAGTCTGGAGGATGCCTGGAAGGTTCTGAAGCCAACATCTTCCAAAGATTTGAATTTCTCATCATATTCCTTTTTAATGGCAAATTATTATATGAAGTGTTTGTTATGCTAATTAAAATTTGGATTGTGACTTTTATTCAGGAACTTCAAGATTATTTGCTTCAGACTGAAGATAGTGATTTATTGAGAAGTAAAATATCTGGTATGGATACTCTGTTAGAAGATTTCAAAGACTTGATAGAAGATCTAAAAAATGAAAATTCTGGAGGTCACGCATCAATGAGGTAATTACCCTAGGGATAATCCTACCTATATAACTAATGAATATCTAATATCACATATACATTTGTTCTCAAAGTAGTTTCTTGTTTATTGCAGAAATTCTGATCTGTGTGAGAGATCTCTAGTCACCTCTGAATGCAACGTTGAGTCCACTAAACATTCAAATGCTCTGACAAAAGAAAATCAACATCAGCACACTGAATGTTCATCAGAGCATCATGATTTTATAGCCATGCTTCAGCATGATAATGCTTCATGCCCAGTCATATCCGCTGATCAAGGTAATAGCAGAGCACCATATCAAAGTAAATAAACATCTCCTTGGATTGTGATTGAAGATAATATTTATATAACTGTGAAGACTATTTACACAAAATTACTTATTATGCAGAAGTAACAACCATAACATCTGCTGAACCACTGAAGGAGAATTGTGAAAATATCTCTGTGCTTCCTGGTTCAGAATTTGCGTCTCCTGTTCAGATGGTTCCACCTTTCAATTCTTTTGCAGAGGGCATTCCGACCCCAAAATTTTCAACAAGTGTTAGTAAATTATTTCATATTGAACCATCTGAGTGTTCTGCTTACTACCTTTTATTAGTTTTTGATAAGTTTTTTGTGTAATGTTCAGGAAAGGAATTTTCTGCTGAATCTGCTTGATATGCCATCCCCCTCACCCAGCCCCAATTCCTCCAAGGCCCCATCCTGCAAAAGGGCTCTTCTCAACAGTCTAGATCATTACCATCCGCCCACTTAAGCATTTTTCCCCCTCTTTCCCTATTCACTTGTGCTTTGGGTATTCTCTGTGTGCTCTTTTCTCTGCTACTTTTCATGGTTTGCATACCTTTCTACCTTGCTTTTTTCTTTCTAAAGGCCTGCTAGAGTTTGCACAGATAGAGTTGTGTGTTCTTACTTGCTATCCAGTGTCCAGTGTTTGAGAATTGAGACTCGATGTATTTTTTCCATACCTAGAGTCTCGAGCTTATAGTAATGTTTGTTTCCTATTCTTTCTTCTTGAATGTCATGCTATAATAGGCTCATTCCACCCTCAAATCATTTGTTGTACATATATTTCACAGTATAGTTTCCTCATAATGTCAGTATGCACCCCATATTCAACCAAAAAAAAAAAATCAGATAAAGGATGCGTCAAATTAGAAGAGGTATGTATGTATCTCTATATTTTTTTTCTTCTTTTGGTGTTGTTATGGAGTCAGTGTCTATATAGAGAGAATAAGGTTTGATCTTGGATTTCAGCTAAGTACCCTTCCCTCCTAGTTGAATGGTTTTTGAGATTTTAAAATTCAGTGTGATGTGTGTGTATCATGTCCTTGCCTTGAGACATTGTATTTGTTCCTGCTTTGTAAAACATTGTGTTCTGAGTGTGATAATGAATGGAAAGTGTTGTGCTATTCGTCAATGCTTGAAGTCAAAACAAGTCACTGAATGATTTAATGCTTCATTTGATTTTTCACGTTTCCAAAATTAGGAGGGGAAAAAGTCTCACTCTTCAGCTACTTATCAGCAGTGCATGCCTTTGACTTTTTTTTAACATGGATGCAGATTTGGGTTGATTTTTTCCTCTATATCTGATGGTATACATGATATTGATTCCTTTGATGACTTTCATAAGATTCAATGGATTTGAGTTAATATGAACAAAAGTTCACTTTACTTGAAATAAAAACAAAGTTTTTTTCATTGTTGTGCCTTGTAAGCAATTTTGATCAAATGAAGAAGACATGTAGTTTTGAGAGAAAGGGATTATAAAGTCTCTCTCAGATTGTTTATTGTTCTTCAGAGCTGGTTGTTGTGGATTTGGTTCTAGTCCTTGTCTTCTTTTCTGTAGTTTGTCAATGGTGTGAGTTCAATGAAGTGGGTCCTCACTTTTTTCACTTCCTAACTTTGAGTTTCATGGTGACCTTGTAAGATTCTGTTTGAAAATTGGAGAGCAATATTAAACTCTTATTTATTTTTTATTATTTAAAATAAAAAACAATGTATTTTTTGGAGAACAAATTCCACAAAAATGATTTTGTAATTACTGTTTTATATACATTAATGATAACGTTATAAAATATTTGATTTTCATGCAAAAAAAAATTAAGGGTTTAATTCTTTTTTTGAAAGTGCTGTTAAAATATAAGCAACGTGTGTAGTGTGTATGGTAGTTTATTCATATTATCATAACAAAATTTTTGTTAATAAATAAAATTATGATTTTATATCCTCAAATATTAAAACATTTAATATTTTATATTATTTTTGAATTTTGTTTGATTAAATGATAAGAGTATTATTATATTGACACCAGGCACATCTAATGGTGAATTTTTATATTATAATATTTACTTTGAGTTTAGATTTTTTTTATATTATCATTGGATTTTTTAATTAGATGAAGACAAATAAGTTTGGCAACCAATTCAAATTGCTATCAATGATGTCCTCATTTTTATATCTAATCCTATTGACAACAATGGTAAAAAGAAAAAAAAAGAGGTTCATTTCACACGTGGGAGCCGCCTTATAACTTCTCATCATTTTCTTATGGGGTCTCCTTAATAAATAAATAATTCAATTGATTTGACAAATTTAAGTCAATTTAGTTATAAAATGGCAACTTGAATAATTATCTACCTAAAAAAAATTCTGAAAATTGAAAGGCCGATATATTGATTTTGTATAAATAACAAGACCAATTGGCATTAATGATATTTTCAAGAATAGACAGCTCTAACAAATTCCGCAGCCCTATATAACCAAAATTAAAAACTTGATTACGTAATTGAATTAGTCTAATTCAAAAGTTATCCTTATATATGACTTGCAACATAACTAAATTTGTAATTAGTAATTCAGTCTAATTCAATGAATCAATCTCCAATCACTGAAAGAGCAATATAATTAGGCCATTCATTCTCAAGTTGCTTATGCAGCATTTCATTCTACCTAACTAATTAATTATTTTTCAAGGTGGTCACACTTTGTTAGCCTGAATATTTTGGCTTCATTTTATCAAGATTTTGTAATTAAACTATTAAAATTAATTTTCTGAATGCGATTTAAAAAGTCTTAAAAGTTTTTTTTTTTTTATTTTTTGCATGTTTATTATGTCAACACATGACATCTTATTAAAAACACTAGACTAGAAAAAACCATCTCACCTATCTCCCATAGTCTTAATTTTGCTAGGGCCCCTCTGATAGATATTTTGCTTCAGTTGTTTTGTCTTTATTTTGTTTTACTTAGGTTATTTTTAGTCCATTCTACTGATTTCATTGTTATTTTTGGTCATATGTTTTTCTAATATATTGTTTTTTATCATTTTTTTCAAAAACAAAAAGAAAATTTATTTCCTCAAACACCATCTATAAAAAAAACACACAAAAGCCAAATCTCACTTTTTACTATGAACGGAATCGTTTTTTTCTTTCTTGTGTCAAGGTCAGGAGTTAAAAAAAAAAAAAAAAAAAAAAATACAAATTCTTCTAATACCAGCGAAAGTCATATGAAGTTTCTGTGTCTTTTACCTAAAATTTTTAAATAATTTTAGTTTTAAAATATTCAATATGATCTAAAATATCAGTAATATAATTAAGTCACATCATAGCAATACTTTTCACATCAGAATAAAATAATAATAATATTATTATTAATATTAACAATAAAAAAAAGCAACAGAAAGGGTGTTTTTTTTCTTCTTTCTTATATTTATAATTATTTTCAAAACTCATTATTTTGCTCCACATAATCTATAATTATATATATAGAAATAGAAAAAGAGATTAATTAAGGAAGTTGATGATTGATCACATGGAAAGGGGAGAGGAACCAGGCTGTGGGTGCTACTACCATCCAAAGTTCCAAGCAAAACTTTTATCGCTGGCTCTACTGTGTCTCTCGGTGTCACACGACGCTTGCGCTTGTCGTTTTGCAGGTGTTGGTGTCCTCCCTTCACCTTCACCAACACCACCACCACGCTCCAAACTCTCCCGAATCTCCAAACAAAGGAGGTAAAAAGCGTGGAGGTACTGTATTTTGAGTGAAAGATCTGATCTTTTGCCTAATTAATGCATCCTTTCTTTCACTCTATAGTGTATGCCATGTTGTGTTGAAAGGTGCTGCTGCTGCTGCTCTTGCTTCGCTTTCTTGTGAGAAATCTTAGATTTTTTTTTTCTTTTCTTTTTGTTCTTTTGGTCTCAAGGTTGAGGAGGAGCTGTTTGAGGGTGGAAAGATTGGATTTTTGTGGCTTCACATTTGGTTTTGAGAGGGGAAAGATAGGATTTTTTTTTTTCTTCTTTTTTTTGGCTTCACATTGGTTTGGTTTTGGGGGGAATTTGGAGGGCAAGAGTAGTTCTATGCGATGGGATTTTGAGTTGCTACCGTGCAAGAGGAGACCATGGGCAATTGCTTGCAGCTTTACGTGGAAACACCTCGCAGCTCTGGTTTGTGGCTTTGATTCCTTTCAAGTGTTTATCTTTGTTTTGTTTTTGGCTCTTCTTCTTTGTGTGGAATATGGGATTCATTTGATGTTTTGAAGTGTTGTTTCTTAAGGTTTGGAGAGGTGTCAAGTGTGGATCTTTTTTTATTGTCATTCATGGATCTGATCTTATAAAAATGAGCTTTCTGTATTGAATTAGGGTTAGAGCATATAGATGGTTTTTTAAAGGTCTTTAATAGCCATTGACTCACTTCTCATGTTCTTATAATCCTAGCTTTTCCACAACCACAAAGCCTTTTGTACCTGTATGGATCCATAATTCATAATGCATCTCTTTGCAGCATGAGCCAGAGTTGACTTTGGGCTATGAGGTTATATTGTGTTGATGGATTTGATATTTCCATTCTGAGTGATCTAATCATGCACATTGAATATATAGATTTCTGAAATGTGGTTTTTAATGGATGAAGACATTGCATATGATCCTAATAGTATTACTGAAATGCGTCTCTTTGTTAGTTTTTCACTGGTGGTTATACTGGGATGATGTAGTTCTAATTTTCTTTCGAACAGTGGATCCATTGAAAGCCAGCAAACAAGGTTCATCTTCAGTTCCATCCAGTCGAACAACATGTTCAAATCCGACATCACTCACTATGCCTTCGTTTAGTGAAAAGAGTGCTTCTGAGGGCCTCCCTACTCCTCGCACAGAAGGTGAAATATTATCGTCCTCGAATTTGAAGGATTTCAATTTTAGTGAACTGAGAAGTGCCACAAGAAACTTTCGTCCCGAAAGCCTGATCGGTGAAGGAGGTTTTGGTTATGTTTTTAAGGGTTGGATTGATGAGCAAAGTCTCGCTGCCGCGAGGCCGGGATATGGCATGGTTGTTGCTGTGAAGAAACTAAAACCAGAGAGTTTCCAAGGTCACAAAGAGTGGTTGGTATGCTCCTCTGACTTCACAAGCTTCTATTACAATTCCATTCTCTCAATTTTATTTGTTCTTTCTCGTGGTTGCGGCGATATTGACTTTTGTGGTTTTTGGCTTATTTGCAGACTGAGGTTAATTATCTCGGTCAGTTTCATCACCCAAATCTGGTTAAGCTAATTGGGTACTGCTTAGATGGTGATAATAGGCTTCTAGTATATGAGTACATGCCCAAAGGCAGTTTGGAGAACCACCTATTTCGCAGTGAGTCATAAATTATCATCAAACTAGATGTACTGATAAGCTTCTTGACTAGCATTATTTCATTCTGTCCGTAAATGTGTTGTTTTAAATGTTTTAATGCACTTCCTAGTCTTTGTCTATGTTGTGTTGTTCTTCATGACATGAATGTCAGGAAACTGAATCGACAATGCCCTCAGATGTCCGATTTTATCAATTTCAGAAATATTGTATGCTTTATTAAAGGTTAAATGTGCTGTTTAATGCTTGATTATCAGGGAGTAGTCAGCCTCTTTCATGGGCGATAAGGATTCATGTGGCTGTCGGAGCTGCAAGGGGGCTTTCATTTTTGCATGATGCAGAGAACCAAGTTATATATCGAGATGTTAAGACCTCAAACATTCTTCTTGACTCGGTAACTTCAGCACCAAAATTTGATCATCCTTTCGGACAGAAAGCATTTAGTTTTTTCTCATATGTTATCTTTCCAATAGGACTTTAATGCTAAGCTTTCTGACTTTGGATTGGCGAAAGACGGCCCAACAGGAGATAAAACTCATGTGTCAACACAAGTCATGGGTACCCATGGATATGCAGCTCCAGAGTACGTCGCAACAGGTTTGAAACTTATGTCCTCATAAAGCTGTTCATACTTGAAGAATATGATTGTAATGTGTTTGACTGAAATAGGAAACCGATGAAGAGATGAAGTCATGCACCTTGTTATAGGTCTAACATGCTAGGTATAATCTACAGGACGTCTCTCAGCAAGGGCTGATGTCTACAGCTTCGGCGTCGTACTCCTAGAACTACTTTCCGGCCGTAGAGCTCTCGATAGATCAAAGGTAGGCATAGAGCAAAACTTGGTGGACTGGGCAAGGCCATGGCTGGCAGACAAGCGCAAGCTGTTTCGCATCATGGATTCAAGGTTGGAAGGCCAATATCCGAAGAAAGGTGCCCATGCAGTGGCTACCATTGCGTTACAGTGCTTAGCCAATGACCCCAGGTCCAGGCCTCGTATGTCCGAGGTCATGGCAACCCTAGAAAAACTCCGAGATACCAAGGAAGTGATGAAACTCTCTAAAGAAGAACAAGATAAAGTATTCAGTCCGAAACGATCTCCATTGAGACATAACCACTCGAATCCCCCACGGTCTCCTCTGAGGTCGCCCTTGAAACCCCAAACCTGAATCATTTCATGTATACTGACAAAACACATTCAATTGTATGAATCTCAAGACACAGTGACAACAAATTGATCAAACTACGCCTTTGATTGAACTAGAATTGAAATAGACTTTTGACTTTCGAGTTCAAAGCCCAAATGCTTGGGAAAATGAAGCACTTACAATTATTTGTTTGTACCTGACTGTAAACACTAACTAACTAGTTCTACTTCTGCAAATGCAGGTGAAATTAGAAAGAGAAATTGTACACCATGATATGCTTGTAAATCTCCCCAGGAGTCACAGTCTGAGAAGGAAAGTTCTCTTGGTTCACAGAATTAGGGAAGCCCTGAGTCTCAAGAGCAATACCCGAATACTTTGGATAGTGATGTCCATTCTTTCCTTTCCAATTCGTCAAGAAATTGGAAGTGTAGAACTGCACTCCCACCTGATTACTGCTCAGCTCCATCTTACGCCCGGTCTTGCAGTCCGTGACCACAGCCACCTTCCGCAACCCATTGCACTGAATCGGTGAATTAAGTGCATAATTCATGTCATAGCCACCACCTACCATACCGATACGGCTGCCAACATTCTTTGGTTCCTCGAAGTCATATGATGTGCCCTTTATTGGCTTGAGTTCACCAGTAGGGATGAGCTGGCTGTCAACTGGAGTAATATGGGAGGCGAAGATTTGCACAGTGTTGGACAGAATCGTCCCGGTTCCTTCTCCGGCAAGGTTCCAGTATGTGTGCTGTGCCAAGTTCACCGGAGTGGCTTTGTTCACTGGCTTTGCCGTCATGTCCACTGTAAACTCATAGTCTCCTGATAACTTGTATGTCACATAGACATCTAAATCTCCTGGATAACCTGTAATCAAACAGTGGTTTGTAAGCTCATGCATATATACTTGTGTTCGCTATTTTATCACAAGGATCTTTTATAATGAAGATTCATACCTTGTTCTCCGTCTACGCTGCGGCGATAGAAGGTGATGTATGGGTGTTCACCACCAACCGACTCCTTCACAGTCCAAACAAGATGACTGAATCCTTGAAATCCACCTAAAATAAAACACCAAACATGTTGTATTGAATTGCAATTGCAACAAGAAGAAGAAGAAGAAGAAGATGATGATAAAGATGATTGTGATGATGTTTATAGTTAGAGAAAGAAGAGACCATGAAGAGAGTTTTGCCCATCATTGGCAGGGAGATGATATGTTTTGTTATCAAGAGTGAACTTTGCCTTTGCAATCCTATTTGCAACTCTCCCAACCAATGCACCAAAGAAGAAAGTTCCGTTCTTGATCAAAACCAAGTGAAAAAACAATCAACAACAACAACATATAAAAAGAACATAATCATAAACAGAGATGAATAATAGAAGAACTCTTACAGCATATTCCTCTGGAGTATCATATCCGAGAACAATATCTGCCAAATTCCCTGCAAAAACAAAGATGAAAAATATTAATTTAATAATAAAAAAAAAATCATATCATTGATTCAATCTTAATGTGAATATAAGTTTAATGAATCTGACCTTGAGAATCAGGAAGAATAACAGACATGATAGTTGCACCAAAGTTTGTGACTTTGACTGTGAAGTTACCCTTCTTGAGTTCAAAAACACCCACTGTTTTCTTAATTTCAGCAGCATTGGATGCTCCACAAAGAGCAAAGGCCAAGAAACACAAGAAAAATAAAAACTTTAACTTGATTGAAGCCATTGTTAATGGCTTGAGGGGAAAAAAAAACAGAGAGAAGAAAACAATGTTGGTATTGCTATTGCAAGATGAAATCTCTTATGTGTATCTGTCTATATATTGAGAGTTAGTTATGTTTATCATAAAAAAGAGGAGAAGATAATAGCAAGCTTATCAAGATTGTTACAAAGATTTAGTGGTTTCTGTCAAAAAATAGAAAAAAAAGGGATTGTTACAAAGAGATAATGAGGGAATTAGAGAGGGATTAACTTAAAATTTGAAAATAGAGATAATGAGATAAAAAGGATAACTTCCCTATATTTGAGTAAGAGATTTAAAGCTTGAATTTTTTTTTTTGGAAAAAAAAAAGGAATTAAGGCTTGAATTCAGAGATAAATATGGGGATTGTTTTAAATAGGTGAATATCCATTGGTTTGTTTCTTTCTTTTTTATATATATATATATATATATATATATATATATATATATATATAGGTGATTATTTTGTTTATTTTATTTATTTTAAAATTTTGATTTGTAATGGGTGGATCATGCATGGCATGCTAGTCATAAACATCAATTTATCATTCAACGAAAACCTTTATTTGTTCAATCAAATAGTAATCTTTATTTTTAAGAAAAGGATTTAATTGGAGTAAAAGTATAAAACTTTAATATATAATAAAAAAGCTGAATATAAATATTTTCATAACAAAATTGGATTAGGTGGTTAGTTAATTATCCTATTTTCTTCCAACTTGAAGGGTAGAGGATTCAAAGCCAACCCGGGCCTTTTCTAAAAAATTTTAAAAGCTTTAGAGATGGATATAAATAAAATAATAATAATAATAATAAATTAAAGAGTTTCTTAGAAGGAACCCAAAAGAGTTGAAGCTAACAATCAAAAAAATTTGTTAAGGTATTAGTCGAAAAATTAGAAAGTGAAATCAAGGAGCACTGTGGAAATAACTGAATTTAAAAAAAAAAAAAATCAAAGGGTACCGGTGTAATTCCCTCAATGTGTTGGAATGGCATTGTTGTAATTATCGCAAACTACAGAGGTTACTAAAGTTTCAAAGCCTAGACTATAGTTCCTTTGGTTTTATAGTAATATAAAAACGTATATATAAGAATTTTTAGTTTCACAAGGGTATATATAAAGAAAATTTGAGATGGCTAAACATTGGACTTCCATGGAGGTAAAAAAATTATGCAGCTAAAATTTATTTGAAGTAATATTAAATTATCATCTAAATAGATAATAAAGGCATAGGTCATTAGTGAAAGAGAGTGTTCAAATGCCTCCTGACCTTCAAATTATGGTTAATCTATTTTATTATTTCCTTTTTATTTTACACTATCATCAAATTTTTGTCTTAAAATTGCTAGCCTCATGGATAAGGTATTTTTCTCACGCAAAATATTGGGTATTCAAATTCCATCAAAAATATGATCAGCAAAAATTATGCATAGATGATGGGAGATCCTCTGGTGCAGAAAATAGGTCCTATATATATATATGTGTGTGTGTGTGTGTGTGTGTGTGTGTGTGTGTGTGTGTGTGTGTGACAAGCTCCTCCCACTAAAGACCTCCATTTATGTTTTAACAATTCAATCATAAATTTTATGATTTACTGTTATTTATAGAACCAGTTTATTTTGGTGTTTAAGAATAATTAATTTTTAAAAATACCATCAACCTGGTATTAAATCCCTGGTGTACAGTATATCAGTATTTTTTTCAGATGTATTTCATGTAGAGGATTCGTTTCAGAGGTTTTTTATATAAAATATTCGGTTTATGAAGAATCTGAAATCTAATATGAGAGTATAAATATTTATTGAATTTACTTTGTATGCATTTCTCTTGATATCCCTTAAATGAGCATGCTTGTGCATTATTTGTAAAAAAAAAAAAAAAAATATGCAGTTCAATAATTAACATGCGGTCCAAGAGGTCCTTTTAATCATCAAAATCAACGGTCGATAAGCCTCCGACTGTCTCGCGGGGAAAACAGATCCAAAACCCAAAAAAGAATTTAAAAGAAAAACTAGTTTTTTTCCTTTTGTCTCTTTGCTCTGCCCATTCAAACAGAGAGAAAGAAAGAGAGAGAGAGAGAGAGAGAGAGAGCAATGGAGGCGGCAATGGATCTAATGCGAAGGATGCCGCCGCGAGACAGCGAGATAGCGCTATCGGCGTTGCTGACCTTGCTGCCGGAGCAATCCTCCGACCTCCTCTCCCAAGTCGACCTTCCCCTCCAGGTCTCTGTCTTCGATTTGTTTCGTCGCAGTTTTTTCTTCTTATTTCTATTTTTTTTTTTTTTTTTTGGTCCATTTGGATGCGAGTTTCACTTTTTTTTTTTTTGTCTTCGATTTGAAATTTGTTTTTTGAGTATTTCAAAATTTTGGCCGATGGGCCATTCGATTTTTTCCGGTGCTTTTATATCCGATTAGGGCATAGTTTCTTTTTTCCATATTTTTGTGTAGGTTTTGATTTTTTTATACAAAAATGGATGAAATGTTGTATTATGGATTCAATTTTGACTATATATATATATATATGGAAGTAAGAGGACTGATATCCTTTGGTGAAGATGGATCTATAAGCATTTGTTTAATTGTTTATATGTTTACCATTTTATCTATTCATATTTTCCAGATAATGACTATTTGAAGACTAATTTTCATTGCCAGGGATATAGATTTTTATCAGTTAAATAATGTTAAGCTCACAAGCAACACCTTTGTTTGATTGGTTATTTTGGTTTTGTTAATGTCTCAATCCATTGCCTTATCTCAAGTCAAGGACAATAAGGATGTGGCAGTTCATTTTTCAAAATGTTTTTGGTGAAATATCATTTCTTGTTGACACCAGTGGTGCATCATTTGAATTGTTGTCTTGGTTTAAGAGAGCAGGTTATCCGAGACATGGATGCTGCAAAGGAATTCATATTATGCGAATACAATAGAGATGCGGATTCCTATAGGTATTGCACTTGTATTACTCTTATATTTATACCCGGTTTTGGTCGCTGGTCATTGTGTTGAGTTTGGATACCGTATTTAGGTCACCTTGGTCAAACAAGTACCACCCCCCTCTAGAGGACGGATCTCTCCCATCAAATGAACTGAGGAAACTCGAAGTTGAAGCAAATGATATATTTGCAATTTATCGTGACCAGTGAGGTCCTTTGCTTTCCTCGTCTTTGATTTCCTAGTATTTATTATGCATATGCATTTCATCCTGAACTTCATTGTCTGTCTTCCATTTGTTGGCATGCTTTTGCATAAGAGGAATTAATTGTGATTATTTGTTCAAACTGCATTTGTAGGTACTATGAAGGGGGTGTTTCATCAGTTTATATGTGGGAGGATGATAACCAGGGCTTTGTTGCATGTTTCCTTATTAAGAAAGGTTTGGCTTATTTGCACTTCAGTGTATATTTGCATTTAAATACACTAGCATTAACATTCACCTGTTGTTGGGAATGAAGATGGATCAAAGACAGGGCATGGAAGAAGAGGGTATTTACAGGAGGGTGCATGGGATGCTATTCATGTAATTGAGGTGTTTGAAATAATTGCATTTACTCACTTCAGCTTGTTAGCTTCAAATTCTGTTGTCAAATAATATTGAATTGTTGTTTGCATTAATAGGTTGGGCTGGAGGAAGAGGGAACAGCTCATTACTGCTTAACTAGTACTGTCATGCTCTCAATGACTACTGACAACAAACAGTCAGGCACCTTTAATCTCTCAGGGTCGATCAGAAGACAGGTACTCCTAATATTATTAGTTTCATAAATTAGATCTTTTAATTGTAAAATTGTTACTTTCTTCCTATTGTTTCAAATAATTTTCTTTATGTTTTTCAGTGCTCCTTTTTATGAGCAGAAGACATAACTATCCTCCTTGATGCATATTTTAATATGAGAATTTTTATGCAATGGTCTTTCCAGTTACATTTCGGACAGTCCTTTAGTCCCACAATTTTGATCTATAGGGAATAGCTTATCAATGGTGTGCCATTTACAGTGCCATAAACAACTTGACAGTATGATGTTTTAACTTTTTGGCACTATTCTTCGTTTTATTGCTTCCGTAGTTTCCTTTGTCAATGGGAAAAATAAAGAGCCTTCCATTTATTTTCTTTTGTCAGAGAGAAGGTTTAACTAAATACCACTTACCAAATTTTAGAGAAGAGAAAAGTAGGTATAGCATTACTGAACAATGATTTAAAACCTTTTATAACAGATGATTTTAGACCTTCCGATAACCGATGGCCACTTGTGCAACATGGGGAAGATGATAGAGGAAATGGAGGGCAAACTAAGGAACTCACTTGATCAGGTATACCTTTGTTTCTTAGTTTGCTTCTAACATTAAGCTTACCAGTGAATAACCATGGTGTGTGTGTGTTCTCTATTAACAGGTTTATTTTGGAAAGACGAGAGAAATGGTGTGCACACTGAGACCACCTGCAGAGGGCGTTCAACCTAGCTTGCCACCAAACTGAGGAAAGCATAACCGAACCTTTTCAAGCTCCACAATGCGCTGAAGCTTTTGCCTTTTGTTTCTCCTGTACGACCTCAATGTTATTTTGTTTCGTAAGACCTTCCCGCTTGTCTTCAGAAATGTTTAGATTTCATCTCTTGTTGCTATTAAGTTTCATTTTTCAGATGTTTTCAAGATTCTTTTGAGAATCTTATTTCATTTGAATTTTTCCCCCGTCAAATATTACCATTCATAATATAATCATCAGAAATGGGGTGCAAAATTTAAGACAAGCATTCAGGGCACTCGCTCGCATCCTAGATAAAACATAGTATTTATGTTATGATCTTACAATGAAAATTAAGGTTAAACAAGAGAAAAGAAACTGGAATGTTTGAAGACTTCAAGGTTTCGCCTCAGATTCATGCGCAGATGTGGTTGCTTCTCCAGCAGCATCCTCTGCCTTATTTTCATCCATTTCGTCATCATCGTCTGCATAAATTCAACCAAACTTATCAGGAGCATTCCCGTCTTGTATATCTAAAAAACCACGCCGATATAAACGTTAAGTATACTAAACTTGATTTCGGACTTACCCCCATCTTTGGCGCCGTCAAGATCAAAATCATCATCTGCACCACCCATGTCCAGTTTCTACAGAAAGTAACTGAGGTCAGGAACAAGCAAAAAAAAAAAAAAAATGTAGATCAAAATTTCATAAATCTGTATGTGCTCACCGAGAAGTCCATACCACCAAACTCATCATCAACTGGACAACAACAAGAAATATCGTCATGGATCAGTAAATGGAACAAAATATTAGACTAATGCAGGTGTAGTGCAAAAAAAAAAAAAAAAAAAAAATACAAGATTCACATTTGTTTCCATGCTCCTCGTCTTCATCAATCCATTTGTCCCAGTCAACTTTCAAGAATGCAGGAGGCCTTCCTTCGTTCTTCAAAAGCCTACTCCACCATTTTGACTCTGCCTTCTTCACAAGGTAGCAAATATTCCTCAAACCAACAGCAGCTTTACTTTCCTGCGATACAATATAAGACACACTTCCTAAATATCTATTTAGCAACAGGGATACCCACAATAAAAGAACTCACTTCCAGCTCAGATACTCACTTCCACATTGACTTTATCATACAACTCAAAATCAATCTCATATGGCATATTCTCTGCGCCAGTAGTAGCAGAAAAATGAAATTGTCCATTTGGTTGCAAAGAGAGTTTTACATCCTTAGCATCAGGCAGTTCAATGGTAATATAAACTTTGTCAGATCTCTGCGCCCACTTTGTCAACGGGTGGCGGCTATGAATGAAAGGAAAGCATCAGAAATCAGATACAATGTTACAAAACAGTGAATAATTTCCAAACCAATTAGAAAAAATGAATAAAAATCACTGAAACCACCATATTGTAGGTTCATAAACATTTTCAATATTATCTACAATAACTTCTACCAAGTCAAAAGTTCCACTTTCAAATAATCAATGTGCAACTGGCACAAAAAGTAACAATGCCAACAACTAATAATTCTGCGAGATAAATGGCACATACTAGATTACATTAAACTGTAATCCTGCACCTCTCATTGAAAAACTAGTATGCCCTACAAAGCCAATTCTAATAGTTGGTCAATGATAAAATAGTTTTATTTCGTTGCATGCATAATTGTGAGAATCGTATTATTCATATTTGATAATATATTTTATTCCCCGGTTGCATGGAATAGAAATCAATTTGAAACATGATTCCCTATGTTCCTTATAATCCAAAATAGTTCACAACCTATGAGATAAAATATGATTTTAAATTCATTACAAGTTACCACATGTTGTAATGTTATATGTGACACAAAGTCATGTCTCAGCCACTAGAGTACTACTCTTCGTAACATTGTGGGTGTTTATAGTTAATAGATATTGAACTTGACCACTATAGAACTCTTTAACCAAACACTATCATGGCCAGAAAAAGAAAACATTATTACCTAAAAATATTATTAAATCTTATGAATCAATTATATTATTTTGATGGTGTCAACCGATGATGCCTCACTAAAGGCTACATACATACACATTGGATTATACAATAAATACATGAAAGTTTGTCCTCATCCAAGATGGGATTTATCACTCTTATTGTTTGAGATGAGAATACAGGATTTTAATTGATATAAAGATATTAAAAATCTTTAGACTACTAGCTATGTGGTTATTTATTTATAAATATAATTAAAATTTTCTTTACAACAATTGTAGCTATGTGGGTATTTATTTATGCGTTGAATGAAAAACCAACAGGTTAAATTTTTGTAAGTGTTTAATAAAGAATATATTATCATAAATGTATTTAGAATTTTCTTTTATGCCCAACATTGTAAGAGGATACATATAAGTGAAGATTGACAGCGCCATTGGTGTCTAATCATAACCACTTATATGGAATAATTATTTATAGAAGAACTTACATTGGGATCTCACATAAAAATCTTTCTAATATTCGAATTAAATTACCATTTGTTGATGGGCACAGTTGTGATTATTAAATTAGTCAGAACTGATTTGCTAAAGATGTAATGATCCCAAATGGATCCCACGCAACATATTATAACCCAATTACTATATATATATATATATATATATATATATATATATGAGATTACGATTTCAACTAACGAAAATATTGTTGTTGAAAGATGGCTGCAAAAAACACTAACATTCACATTAAGCACTTGAAGTTTCCGGATCAATGGTGAAAAATTCAAAAGTACTGTGAGCATGCGTTGAAGAATTTTGTGCTTGTAAAATCACTGTGAGGTAACCCTGATAATTAATCAATGATTGATTAAATATCAAGCAATAGTAATTGCCCACCCTAATTTGATTGGAAAGATTTTCCATCACCCATACATAACAGACTAATGCCTTATATGATATCATGAACTTCAAAAGTCATCCCTGTTAAACTACTTGACAGCTCCACTTGGGTTAAATTTCAGGCCTCCAAAGTTTAGTTAAGAGTTCATGTTGGCCATTTAAGTATTAAAACAACTCATTTTGGCCAACATAAACAGATTCACATAGCTTAAAAACCAAAAGTACACTTTATCTTATACCAAACAATATCAATAAAATATCGTGAACACTCTTGTGCCCTTAAACCTAATTCGTATTAGATCAAACTCTTCCCAAGTTTCGCGGGTACCATATCCAGCCAATGATCTAATCCGACAAACTCCTTAACCTAGATGGTTACAGAAATCATAAAAGACACCAGCAATCGGGGATGCAATATGTTAATAATTTCCAAAAATTGAACATGGTTTTGCATCTAAATCCCATATTGGCACCAAACTAGTAACAGTATTCAAAGGGATACAAATAGAGATGGTGATCAACTACAATCAAATTCACAAACCCTAAAGCTCAAATCATCATCCTTAAATCTTCACAAACCCTAAACCTCAAATCATCAACCTTAAATCTTCACACAATTAGCAACTAAAACAACAAAAGAAAACCCTAATACATAGAAACCCACAGCGCAAGAAACCAAAAGCACAAAGATTCCCATATTAACGCAAATTACAAGCCAAAAAAAAATATTTACCTCATTCTCTTCAACTCTTGGGTTTAGATCTGAGGGAGAAGAGAAGGAGACAAGAGGACCGGCGGTGAAGAGAGGTGGGATAAAGGCGGGATCTTGTGAGGTTGGTACACTGTGACTCGGTGTGAGAGCGGAGCTTAAGATATATCGATATTGAAGGATGCTTCTACAATTGTCTAGATGTTTCCATCGCTGCGTGCGGCGCAAGCCAAGATATTCACCGTACGATTTGCTACATCGACGGATGAGGTTTGCCGAAGGATAATAGGTTTCGTTGCTGTTGGGCTTAGCACACCAAGGCCCACTATTGAAAGGCACTGGCCCATGAAATTCTTCCTGGCCCGTTTCATTAATATATATACACACATATATATAACTACTCGATTAGGCTTACCAGCACTAGAATCAAGTATTAAAATGCTCAAACTCGGCTCGCTGAACTACTAAAGTTCAGCTCGACTAGACCATGGTTGAGTCTTGTTTGAGCTTTTTGTAAATTGAGCTCAAGTAGCTTGCTATTACATTGCTTCGAGAAAAATGAATAAAGGTGATGATCTCTGATCTCGGGATGAAACATGGAGGGACTTTTGATGGTCTTAAAAAATTGTTTGGATAGTTTAAATCTTGAAATGGGGGTGGCAATGAGTACTATAGTACTCATCCTCATACCCTCATTTTAAAAAAATTACAGTACTTGTCCCAATACTTTTTAGGTAACAACTTTAATTCTCATCTCCATAACTATTGGGTACCAATATCGACATACTAGTCCACATTACTTCCTATTTGTTATCAAAAATATGATTTTTTCTCACTTTTTTTTTACCAACTTCATTCTGAAATATAAATCGTTATGGGAATATCTTTTTATTTCAAAATAGTTGTCATTTTATACTGTCAAAACTATATTTAGTTTTTTATTTATTTCAATTTATAAATGAAAATTAGTATAATTCCAAAAAACTAGTATAATTTCAAGAAGAGGTAGTTTACTTACTTGCTTTATTTCTGTTTAAATTTTAAAAATTTTAATGTTATCATTGATTCTTGTGCAATATTCTTAAACGACTTCTATTTAAAATATAAATAAGACAAACTAATGAAATATAAATAACATTATGAAATAAAGAATATTTTTAAAAGTGAAAACATGGGAAAAAAAAAAGGTTTCGGTTTTTTCACTCATAAATATGAAGCATCTAGGTGGACTCCTTCCTATAGGGGTGGCAAAAATCTGGGTCCGGACAAAACCGGGTCCAAACAACTATTCTAACAAGTAACTAATTTAATGTCCGGATCCGGTCCGGTTTTAAATCCGGACAAGTGTGGCTTGTCCAGACCCGCTTTCTTTCAAAACCGGGTTATCCAAATGTCCGAATTTCATTTGAATCCTATAATACTAAACTATAAAAATAATTATTAATTCATATCAAACGCAAAAAGCAATGTCCAACAATCCAAATTAATTCATACAATAATCCAAGTTTTAATAAGTATTACATAAAAATATATGTCTTGATAATACAAAATTAAATAACAAGCCAAAAATAATACCCAAGAACCCAAGTCACCGGAGATGGAATTCGTGAACAATCAAGAGGATGAAAATGGAGTCGTGTTGCAGCCTTCAGCTTCCAATCAAATCACAATCAATGATTCAATCATTCAATGTTCTCATTATATTTTTATATAAATATTTAATTATTTAATTAATAACTAAAAAAAGATTTGGGTCTAGGTAATTGGGCTTTATATCAAAATTTTTAAAATATAAAGGCATAGTTGTCTGGATTTCTTGGGCTGGACCCGGCCCGAATTTAAATCCGGACAATAGACTATGTCCGGACCCGATCCGTATTAACAAAACTTCTATCCAAACCCGGTTTATTCCGGATCAAACAAAGCCAGGCCGACGGGCCCGGACAGATTATTGCCACCCCTAAACTCCTAGTCTAATATATAGTTTATGGGTAATTGGGTATGGGTATTATAATATCTATTCTCATACCTATACCCATATAATTTTGCCCTTATTTACTCATACCGGAGTCTAAACATGATATATATAGTATTTGTCATTTTCATAAAAAAAAAATTAAGCATTAAAGAAAACAAAAAAAAAAACATGTCAATTTAAAAAATAATCATTTTATAAAATAAATAATGTTAATATAATATTTTATATCAAAAGTCAATTTTGTTTTACTAGAGTAAATAAACCACGTTTCCGTCAAAGAAGTAAATTTTTTGCGCTTCTCAAACAAATATAAAAAACACTCGGTGAGAAGATTTTTTTTTTTTTAAAGAAAAAAATACATCATTTAAATGCTCACCTTTATGAAGATATCTAAACTAATGCTATATATAGTATATTATACCTATTCTTTTTAAGATATGCTTCTATATTTATTTTCATTTTTCAAAAAACTTTTAAGGTAATTAATAATACAAAATATCTATATTTTTTAATATATGGTAATTATTTGGCGTTTCTAATAAATAAGTAATAAAGATTTGTTTTTAATATAAAAACAAGTAACTATCAATTTTTGAACATGAAGTTGTAAAGATTAATATAATCCATCAATACTTTTTCAAATGAATTTATAAGACTTCAACATTCTTCAAGCTCATCTTCCTCCTTGAAATAGTGAAATGAAGGAATAACTAAAGAGGAAAACAACATAACTAAAGAGGAAAACATTCTCTAAACTTAGTTTAATAGTTTTTAAATCATCAATACCTACTCTCCAAAGCAGCAAAGCAACAACCATTTGTGAATCATAGCACATGCAATTCAATACCCACCAGTGCTATTAAATCCTTAACACTAGAATTTATTATTATGGCAGAGCATCATGACACTTAAATTTTCTAGCTTCTTATACTCAGAGAAACATTAATTAGCTGAGTAAATAAACATTAAATTAAGTTGATGACTCATGTTTGTTATGTACTTTAAGAACATTATGAAGTGTTGGTGTTGCAGGACTTGTTCTTTTATTAATAGTCAATTGCTTGTTTTTGTTGCTTTTTAATTAGTGATGTGTTTATAATTAAATGGTTGTTGGACCAACCACACCATGGATAGATATGGTAAAGGTTGGTTTGGTTTCTTGTTGCTTTTACTGTTATATATATTTTTATGTATTTACAAATTTTGTTTGGGAGAAATTTAATTTTTTTTAAATTTTAATATTTCGTTTGAACTGATTTAAAAAAAAAAAACTGTTAATTCAAAGGTTAAAAATAAATTAATTAGTCTAATATACAAATTGGATGATCTAGCCCAATTCATTAATCCATTTATATATTTTATTATCCAACTAATTTTCACCTCCGTATAGAATATTTAACATAGTTTAATTAATTTATTTTTAGCAATTGAATCTCCTCCATCTCAAATCATGGTTACTAAAAACATAAAAAATATTAAAATTAACATATCTATTATTTCCCCTACCCATAATTCAAAAGCAATAAAATAAATGCAAACAAAGTTTTGACTATTTAAGTAACTTTTATTTCCGTGTTTTTGCAGAAAGTAAAGAGCAGTAGAAAGCGGTGAAAATGATATGATTTTTTGTGTTCATTATTAGAAAAAAAAATTTATGAAATTGCATTTGATGTTCATTTATCATTTTTGAAATGTAAGAAGTGGGTTTTATAAGCAATTTATTTTTTCATTTCAAAAAAAAAATAAAAAAAATAAAAAAAGCTAATAATTTTTTTTTTCATTTACATCGACATGAACATGGTAAATATTTTTCGTATTCACCCCGGCAAAAATAACCGACCCAATTACCATTTTTTAATAATAATAATAATAATAATAATAATAATAATAATAATAATAATAATAATAAAAGCAGTCCATTTCCAACACCAGGGAGTGGCCGCACCATAATAAACCAACCGCGTTCTTGGGCCCAACATCCCAAATCTCATGCTTATCCAGCTGTATTTTTACCACCACCGCGGTGAGAGGACCACCCCCTTCTTCCAGTGGCATTCTCGTTATTCCTTCAAACGTCAATGGCTTTTCCCCTCCTCTCTCTTCTCTATATAAACCCTCTTCTGTGCTTGGTTGGTTGCCAGTTAGCTCTCTCTTCTTCTCATCTTCATCTCTGTTTTCATGGAAGACCGCAAAGAGGTAAGCTCTTCTTCTCCTTCGTCTTGATTTGTTTTTTTTCTTTGAATTTATGGTAAATGGATGGATGTGAAGAGGAATGGAGGATGGATGTCGGTGCCGGCGTTTGGGGATTGGGATATGAAGCAAGGGGTGCCGGATTACTCCATGGATTTCTCCAAGATCAGAGAAGCGAGGAAGATTAACAAGTCCGATTTCTCCAGAGCCAGTTTGGGGAACGAGGATGAGCTCATCTCCATCCAACGCGCCGCCGCCGATGATCACCGTGTCCCTGCTCACCATCACGAGGAGCCCCATCAGTCTCCTACGGTGAGATTTTGTTTCTTTTTTTCTATGGTTTCCGAAATTGGGAGATTTTTGGTAGAAATTGAATGCTCCGTTTGTATGGATTTTTTAATCTAGTATCCGAGGAGAAATTATTAGGATTAATGGTTTTTTTGGATTGCATCAAGCATGGGTTTTAATTGGTAGAATTAATTAGTACATTGATTTTGTTGTCATATTTGATATATACTTTCTATGGATTTTTTCTAGTAACTGATGAGAAATTATTAGGATGTATGGTTGATTTGGATTGTATCAAGCTAATGATTAAATTGGTAGAATTAATTAGTAGATATATATGTATATTGATTTTGTTGCCGTATTTCATGGAATAGCCTTAGAATTGATGTGATAACAAGATGGATTAGAACATGAATAAAGTTATCCCTGTACTGAAACCCTTGCACAAATATCTTTCTAAATTTCTAATAAAATAAGATTAGCATGTCCCTCATTTGATCCAAATTGAATGAATGGACTCCAAGATAAAAGTTGAATATAGGTAAATATAAATCAAAGTTATCTTATGCTTGGATCCGAACATCCTTTTTTTGTGTAGAAATTGAGTGCTTTAGATTTAGTTCTTTTAGTATCCAAAGTGAAATCATTAGGATTAAAGGTTAATTTGGATTTTTTTCAAGTTAGAACTTTTTGTTAGAATTAATTATTGTTATTAATATATATATATTGATGTCATGTTAAAGGGAACAGCGATAAAGTTGTCTCTGCTCTTCTCTCCTGACTTTAGTATTGGATTAATTTCCTTGTTCTCAGTGGGATATCCAGTAATTTATATCCTTGAATTTTTGTCTCTAATGAAATAAATGGGAGAAAGAACAGATGATGATGTTTTGGGATTTTTTTGCAGAGAAGGTCATATTCCAAATTATTTACTTTTCTTTGAGTGAAAACTTAGTTTAATAAATAAAAGGGTTTGATTCCTCTTGCTTTCCTTCGTTGTCAATATTGGATTGCTGGAAAAAGTTTCCTTGTAATCTCATTCAAAGCAGCCATCTGAGTCTCTATCTGGACGCTGACTTAGAGATAATAATGGACATTGATGTGGATTGGAGCTGGAGCCAACTGAAAAACAGATGGCATCTGGACCATATGCAATAAATTCCTTATATCTACTATATCTTGTTGTTTAAAAACTTATCTTTATGTTTTCACTATTATTAAATTAAAATTCAGACAGAAATGATATTTATTAAATTAGTATCTTAATCTTTTCAGACGCGGAGGACGATTATGAGCTACTTCAACTGTTGCATAAGAGCGTGATGATTTATTGGGTGGGTCATCTATCTATTTCTGATTCACAGTATATGTTATCTATTTGTTGAAGGTCTTTTCTTTGTAACATATACCTCATCATTGTTCTTAAGTAAAATATGTTTTATTTAATTTCTTTTCCCCCTTTTTTTGGGATGCTTTTTATTAGTTTATATTTGTTTCAAAGCTTATCTTTCTTTTACCGGTCTATGTTTGTCAAAAAGCTCAGCAGTGATTGCCTTCTTTTCAAAATTTTCTAAGATTGTTGTTCTTGGTTAATTGTTCACGTTAATACGATGAGATTACCCCTTATAACAAAATTTATAGATTAATTTGAGTTATTATTCAGATTCAATGTTCACGTTAATGCGGAGGGATTTCTCTTGGGCTATATAGCAATGGTAAAGCGCAAAAGTTCCATGTGGGAGGTTAGGATAGAAAATTCATTCTCGTTGTTTGTTCATTTTATTGAAGAAAAAACATGATTATATTTTATTAATTTTTTTTAAGATTCTAAGTTACCTACAAGTTTATTTTTAATGTTTACAAATTAAATTTAATTGACTATCTCTGTCTTGATTAGATCAATAATATTTTAACTTGCATTATCAATAATATATATATATACTTTGGGAAGACTTCTTATGTGATCGATCATAACATCAGAGTGTGCATATGTTAAACAGCAAACCGCTTAGTTAAGAGAATTCACTTAAATAGCTGAAGTAAAGGGTGAGATTAGTTCATGTGAATATATGTACATACACACTTATGTGTGTAAATAAGTATATGTTTACTGTAGACATCAACAAGCACAGTGTCTGATAATTATAAAAAAAAAAAATACTGTTTGTTTCACTTTGATCTATTTATAAACACAATATTGATTTCACTGATGATGGATGGATTGTAATCCAATAGTCATCTACGCATGTTCATAAATGACTAGTTCTCTCTCTCTCTCTCTCTCTCTCGATATATATATATATATATATATAAAGTTTATGAACTTGGTTTCTTATAATGAAATGGTCATCCTTGAGAGATAAGATGACCATGGGCCTCAAAATGGATTCTTGAAACTGACATGGGTTTCAACCTAAGCAGGTGTTAGCATTGCCGAAACAAAAAATAATCAGAAATTCTTAATTTTGTCTATTTTGTAAAATTTATTATTATTATTATTATTATTATCGTTTTTTATTATTTTAAAAAAAAATTACAACTAGAAATTCTCACTCCGAAGAAAACCTTTTGTCATAATCATATGAACCAATCCGCACAATAGTAATAATCCAAACAGAACTAGTCCAAATTTATTATTATATTCTATTCTTATTATTTACCACATTAACACACCATAACGTATTTACTAGTTATTAAGTCATATTCCTTCTTCATATTGTTAAAACCACTAAATTATATTTATTTTTTTCCATGTTATATTCATTTCTTACTAGTTGCCACATTTATATTTATTTGTTATCAAACTTACTTTTTTTTATTAGTTGCCACAATGCTAAATTTAGTAGGTCATATTTATTCGGTAATAAATCATAATCCTTCTTTACAAGTCATTCTATGTTAATTTTTGTTTATTTTATTTCCTTTCCAACCTCTTAGCCACTCCCCTTTCTCTCCATTCCTCTTCTATCTTAACTTATGAAAAAATTAACATAAATTATAAGAAAAGAGAAAAAAAAATATGAACAAGAGATATAGAGAAATATATAGATATAAAAAATAAAAAATATGTCCAAGGAGAAATAGAGAAAATCTTTATAAAAAAATTAAAAACAAATGATGGAGGACAAGAAAAAGATAAAATTAAATAAAAATGAGACTTAGTTTAATATTATGGAAATATAAAATTATCCAAAAAATTATATAAAAAAATACCTCTCAATAAAGTTGTAATATGAGCTAAACCAAGTCGAACTTTGTAATGTTCAAGCTTGGCTTGACATTCTTTGAACTTAGCTTGAGCTCACGCCCAAACTAAGCCTATTTCAAGCTCTTTTTGTCAAGTTCAAGTTTGAATCGATAAAAAAAAATATCAAATTCTAGCTTGGTTCAGTAGTTATATTATCATAGCTACAGTACATATATTTACAATAATTTAGCTATGGCAACACATCTATAGTACATATAACTACAATAATTTAATCATTGTGATATAACTATAGTAATGATTTAAGAAATATTTTAACTGTTACACTATTTTGTATAATAATATTAACCTTCTTACTAGCCTTAACACTCCGAGCAAGTTGAAATTTGACCTCGGCTCAATTATCTATTCAAATTTGAAAATCAAGCTCAAACTCGACTCATTTGCTTAATAAATGAATTTTTTAGAATCTAGTTTTGAATTTTGCATCCTTGCCCCCCTCTCTCTCTCTCCATCGCCAAACGAAACAAATGTACGAATTTTTTTTTTTCAAAATAAAATATTACAAGACTCATTCGAATGAAATATTTATTTTTAACTTGTTTTATTTATACCAATAAAGATGACCGACCTGTCTCCAGAGCATCATTTATATGAGATATAATGATAAAATAAATAAACAAATACTAAATTTGGCATCTCGAGAAAAATGCAAGTAGAAAAAGTCACTGCAAAGCAGTGCCTTTCTCTAATTTATTTAATAAATTTCATCCTCAGCGATGACCTGGTCCTCACTCCTCACAATAATAAAAGCTTAGAGGTTGATAAACATTAAAGATAATCCACAGATTTATTGATAAAAAAAAAAGAAGTACATTTAAACCTTAAAATTTTTGATATAATAGGTTAAGATTTAAAATTTCAGATTTAATACATATTGGAGACCTCATAGTACATTTAAACCTTAAAATTTTTAAAAATTTATTAATATAATGATAATATTTTTTGTGTTATAAATTAATATTTAAAATTTATTAATTTAATACTTAATCAATTATGTAATTTTTATTAACTAAATATCAAAGTCCCTTGAGCCTCCCTTGCAAGTTCCCTGGCTCACAAGGAGCTAGTAGGGAAAGAAGAAAGAATTTGGAGAAAAACAAACTAAAGATAAAAATTTGCAAAGATGCATTGGAGAGAAATTTATTCGGTAGTGGAAAAGTTACAGGGACTTAGAGGTGCATTTGAAACTGTTCAAGGACCTTCAAATTATTTTCCCTAAAAAAAAATAAATTTTTATAATATATTATCGAAAAGTTTTTATTAAAAAAAAAACAAAAAATAACTTACACTGTTAATTTGCATAAAAAAATCGTCAAAATTTAATTCTCGTAGAACCTCAACCACTAGTATAAAAATTTTAAAAATTCAATCACAACATGTCTGATACACACACACACACACACACACACACACACAAATTTACATTATTTATGGTTTAAATCTATTTTACTTATCACATTCTTTTAATAAATAAGTTTTTTTAAAAAATCATTTACACTTATTTTTACATAGTTAAAATCTAAAAATTATTCTGGGATTTTTAATAAGATATTTTTGAAAAGAAAAAAAAGGATATTTTTGTATTGACTTTAAGAAGACTTCAAAAAAAAAAAAAAAAAAACAAATCATCTGCAAATAAAAACATTTCAGGGAGCTATATGCAAAACGAGACCCAATAATTTGAAGACTTCTATATTATTCGCAGGGTCAAGGGTCACTCTCTCCTCAGCAAGAGCTCTGAAACCAAAGGGGGAATCACCATTCACCAGCGAGCTTCAACAATGGCCGAGAAGGCTCCGATCATCCGATTCGGCATCATGGGTTGCGCGACCATCGCGATCAAGGTCTCCCGCGCCATCGGCCTCGCCCCCAATTCCACCGTCGTCGCCGTCGGCAGCCGCAGCATCGACAAGGCTCGCAATTTCATCGCCTCTCACGGCCTCCCGGAGGGCACCCGGGCGTATGGGAGCTACGAGGAGATTCTTGAAGACGAGAGCGTGGACGCCGTGTACGTGCCGCTGCCGACGAGCCTACATTTGCGATGGGCGGTGGCGACGGCGGAGAAGGGGAAACACTTGCTGCTGGATAAGCCGGTGGCCCTCTGCGTGGCCGATCTGGATCGGATTTTGGAGGCTTGTGAGGCTAATGGCGTCCAGTACATGGACGCCACCATGTGGATGCACCACCCGAGGACCGCCGTGATGAAGGAGCTCTTGTCGGATCCGGCTCGCTTCGGCACCCTAAGATCGGTTAGTAGTGCCGCATCCTCCTTCCTTATTGATTTATTTTTGAAGGGTAAATCTCACCAATAGTTATTAATGAGCTATTTTTATTTTGAATATTTAATTAAATTTTTTTTAATTTGATTAATTAAATTTTTTTTTTTTCAATCAAATCACCATAACTTACAATGATAACAACACCTCTCAGGATCTCGCTGCTATGGCAAGTTGTATATAACTCGTTAGTTGATGATTTAATCAGAAGAAAAATAAAAATTATGTGAGCAAAATATTTTTTTTTAGTTAAATGACTAAAATAGTAATAACTCAATATTTTAGTAATTATTTTATATTATTTACTTATTTTTTTAATTTTTATTAAAAAATCACATAAAAAAATAATAAAAAGGCCACGGACTCTTGCGTTACTTAAAGGTGTGTGCTGATAGTCACATGATTTAGTTAATCAATCCCACACTATTCTGAGTATTTATAAAAAAAAATGAATAAATAAATAAATGTTAAGAAACAAAAATAAACCACAAAATCTTTTCTGTATTTGTAATGTGTTTAGGTAAGGCTTATTTAGAAATTGGTGGACATGATGACATGGCTGAATGGCATGTTAATAAGTTAAAATTTTTTGCAATGAGATTTTTTACAAATTATTTTTTGATAAAATTATATAAGCTACAAGATGTCTACTATGTAATGATAACCAGGTGATTACAAGAGAGAAAAAAAATTAATAAAATAAATAAATATATATATATACGTGAAGAGGTAACAAGAAAGAATCCTCAAGCTAAGGCGAAGACATTACTAGTGACTAATGATAATCATCCATAATAGGTTGTTTTTTATAAATAATTTCTGAAAATATAAAGGTGGAGTTGACAATAGTTTTATAAATATAATTAAAATGTTAAATCTAATAATCTAATTTTGGAAAGAAAATCAGAGGTTTAATTTGTTTGCATGATTGGAAAAGTACTTTGCAATGTTACTTGAATGATGAAGGGAACACACAAAGTAAAATCCCTAGGTTAATAATACTACTGTAATATTATATAAATATTGTAAAAATATTATAGGAGTGGTAAAAAGTTTATTAGTTTGATTTGATTTGGTTTATAAGTTTATTAGTTTATAATTAACGGTTCCATGCACCACCTGTATTTCTTATTCTCATCTTGAAGTACGTCTGTAAATAGATGCAAGGCATCACATTTGACACGGCGTTCTTATTTGCAGATACACAGCGTGTTCTCGTACGGCGGCGGTGACCCCTATTTCCTGGAGAACGACATCCGGGTGAAGCCGGACCTCGACGCACTCGGCGTCCTCGGGGACGCCGGCTGGTACTGCATCCGTGCCATTCTCTGGGCCTCTGACTACCAACTTCCGGCCACCGCCGTCGCCGTCTCGAACCCCATCAAGAACGCCGCCGGTGTCCTACTCTCCTGCGCCGCCACCCTCACCTGGGACGATGGCCGCTTTGCCACCTTTCATTGCTCGTTCCTGACCCACCTCACCATGGAGATCTCCGTCATGGGATCCCGCGGCGTCCTCAACCTCACCGACTTTGTCATCCCCTACGAGGAGTCGTCGGCGCCGTTCACCTTTGTATCCAATTCCGGGTTCAATAATGGTTCTCTCGGCTGGATTTCACCGCCGGAGAAGCATGAGGTTAGTTCTGAGCTCCCACAGGAGGCGCTTATGGTTCAGGAGTTCTCTAGGTTGGTCGGAGAGATGAAGAGTCATGGCTCTAAGGCGGAGAAGAAGTGGCCGGAGATTAGCCGGAAAACGCAGCTGGTGGTTGATGCTGTTAAGGGTTCCATTGATAATGGATTCCAGCCGGTGCAAGTTGGGAATTAGAGCAGTGAAGGAAAGAGATCGAACTTCCCATGATTGCACTGTTTTCTTTTCCTACGTTTGATGATGATGATGGTGAAGTATTATGAATAATTATGCATTCGATCTGCTTGAGTGATGATGATGGTATTTTATAAAGTAACAACATATATGTATATATATTTGTGTGTAGGGCTAGCGGTGTGAGCTAGATGAACAATATTAGAGAAGAATAGTGTTTGATTATATATAATTACTCAAGAAAAAAGATTTATTGAAGCAATTATTTTTCTAGAAAAAGCGTATTTGAACATTTGAAAAATAGTTGCGTTTTGAATATTTTTTAGCCACTGGCCTATGTTTTAAATTTGGGTTTTTCTTTATATCAACTTTGTTTAATAAATAAGATTCTTTGGTGAAAGAAAGGCACACATAATTAAGTTTTCTCAAGTTGATTTGAACCAAAAAAAAAAAAACATAAATTGCATCTATTTTTATTTTTCAAGGTGGGATGACATGCATGCTAGTAAGGTACCTTGGTCTTTCTTTCTTTATGATTGTTGGGGGTTTTTGGAGGGGGTGAAGTGTGTTTCTCCAAACTCCTCATATCCCACTCCTCTAAACCCGGTTTTTTTTGGAGTAGTGAAAATTTTTTTTATAAAAATACTCTTGGTACAATAAGTTTTGACAAAATGATCCCTTTTAATTTTATTCTACTTAATTTTCAGTTTTGAAATATAAATTAATTTTAATGCAAATATTTTCTTTGTAGTGTTTTAATTTTAATTTTTTACATATTAGTGCAAGTAAAAATTAATAATATTAATAGTGTAAGTAAAAAAATATTTGCATTAAAATTAATAATATTTGTACAAAATAACATTAAATAAAAATGCGCAAAATCATAATAGTTTTATATGAAAAGGTAAATGTGTCAGAGGCTTAGAGCATCTGGTGTATTTGTGTTTCATTGTATTATTTTGTTTAAGCTTAAAAAATATTTTATTTTGGCTTGACTTAAAAAACTAAAAAAGAAATTTGTCAAAAAATTTTCAAATAAAGAAACAGTGAATCAAATACTAGTAATTTGGGGGACTGCTTTTTGGGAGAGATGATTAGCATTTAGCCTAGATTTCTCTAGATTAGGGATAACGAGAAAAAAAAACAGAAGAAAATGACATGTTTATCTTAGTTTACATTATTATAAATAATTTAATTTTATAGTTTGGTAGGCACCATAACTTACTTTCAAAAATAATAATATTCATACACACCATATATCCGCATTAAAAAAAAAAACAATAGATGAAATTTCCATAATTTTATTTTATCAATAAAAAATTAGCATAACCAGGTATTTAATTAATTTAATCATTTTTTATGAATATAATTGAATTACATTACATTTTTAAAATTTAATAAACCACCATTTAATTAATTAATTTTTTTAAATTAGCATTAATGTTTGAGAGTTAATATAATTAATAATTTTTAGAGATAAAATTTAAACCTAGTATATAATAAAATATTTTATAAATAATATTAAATAACTAGTATTAACAATATGTAATAGATGTATGATAAATGTGATAAGGATAATCTTATCATTTTACTTACATAAAAAAACAAACTAAACAACTACTAATCAACCAAAATGAAAAAAAAAGTTCTATATTAAAACAAAATCTTAGTAATTGATAATCATTCTCGAATCAGGTAGTTTATTTTTGTCTATTTTGATTTGAGCCCAATTCAGAACTGTTTGAATTGTGTAATCTCCAATTACTAATATCGGTAACCGTCCCAAAGCAATTTGATTATAATTCAACTCGTGACGATCATAAGTGGAAAGTTCATATTCTTCAGTCATTGATAAACAGTTTGTTGGATATAAGTTAAAATACAGTATTTTTATTTACATTATAATTTTACATGTAAATTCACTACATATAACCAAACAACCTCGCAATGCTTTATATATCACATTTATTTTGAATAAAATCTAAAATCAAAACTTTGAAAACCATACAAATTGGAGATACATACACTTATTAAACTTATTCTACACTTGTGTACCCCTATAATTTTTCTTTTAACCCATGATTATCACCTATTTAAAAAAAAATTACACAAATATCTCAAACTCCTAATACTAACAAATCAAACAACAAATAGAAAGGCTGCCTGCCGTCCAAAAAGGTTTTCACGATGGAGGACCAACCCATGATTGACCTAATGAAGGCCAATATAAATAATAATAATAATAATATGTATCATCATGTTCCAAGACAGGATTGTGAACACCGTGGTGCCTTCTTCTCACGCAATCCATCCATTATCCATTTCACTCTCTCTCTCTCTCTCTCTCTCTCTCTCTCTCTCAGAGACCCTAATCCAACAACAAATGGCGGAAAACCAAACCCTCGCCATCCGGTTCGGGATCATCGGCTGCGCAGAGATAGCGCGGAAGGTCTCCCGCGCCATCGGCCTCGCACCCAACGCTACTATCGTCGCCATCGCCAGCCGTGATGTTGAGAAGGCTCGAGGCTTCATCGCCGTTAATGCCCTCCCCGAGGGCACCGTAGCCCACGGGAGCTACGAGGCCCTTTTGGACGATGAGTCCGTGGATGCCGTGTACTTGCCGCTGCCTACCAGCCTGCACGTCCGGTGGGCGGTAGCGGCGGCGGAGAAGGGGAAGCATGTGTTGCTGGAGAAGCCGACGGCGCTTTGCGTGGTGGATCTGGATCGGATTTTGGGAGCTTGCGAGGCGAATGGCGTGCAGTTCATGGATGCCACCATGTGGATGCATCATCCGAGGACGGCCAAGATGAAGGAGCTCTTGTCCGACTCCGAGCTATTCGGGCAAATCAGATCAGTAAGATTTGACTCATTTTGTCGTTTAAAATTTTTTATTTTTATTTTTAATTAATTTTTTTTTAATTTATAGATTTGGGATTAGACTTTAATAAAGGATCAATTCACTTTAATTAGGAACAAAAACCGAAATGTGTTCATGGTTAATCTTTCTTATTTTGAGTGAAGAGGCTTTATTCTTAAACAAACTATGATGCTATCTTCTAAAGATCAGTAGTAGGGAAAGAGGGTGGTGGAGATGTGGATGTAGAAATAGTAGTTATATGAGTGAGAGTGAGACTTACCGACATGATTGCGAGTTTCGGATTCACTTCTCTGCAACTCTGAAGAAATTACTGGTTTTACCATGCTAGACTAATTTGCGGACCAAGCATCTGTTGCCGATCTCTCTCTTGCGAATCTAAAATGTGTTCTCCTGCTAAACTCCATACATGGTGATCTCTGTGACAGATAAACAGTGTATTCACATTCGGTGCTAATCAAGAGTTCCTGAAAAACGACATTAGGGTGAAGCCAGACCTTGATGCACTCGGAGCTCTCGGCGATGTAGGGTGGTACTGCGTTCGAGCTATCTTATGGGCAACTGACTATGAACTACCAAAGACAGCTGTTGCGCTCCGAGGACCTGTTCGCAATGAAGTTGGTGTGATCATGGCATGCGGCTCTTCTCTGGTTTGGGAAGATGGAAAAGTAGCCACCTTCCACTGCTCCTTCCTCACCAATTTGACGATGGAACTCGTCGTGCTGGGATCAAAAGGATCTCTTCATCTCAGTGACTTTGTTATCCCCTACGAGGAGTCCTCTGCAACTTTCACCTTTGCATCCAACTCCGGCTTTAATGAACTTGTGACGGGGTGGAGCCCACTGCCGAGCAAGCATGTTACCATGACGGAGCTTCCGCAGGAGACTCGTATGGTGGGAGAGTTTGCGAGGCTGGTGAGCAGCATCAAGAGTTCTGGTTCTAAGCCTGAAAGCAGCTGGCCTACTATAACTAGGAAAACGCAGCTTGTGCTGGATGCTGTTAAAGCTTCACTTGAGAAGGGCTTTGAGCCTGTTGAGATTGGCAGTTGAATTGTCATGTAGAACTCCTTTGAATCTCATCTTCAAGGTTTCCCAGTTTGAATGTATTTTCTTGCTCTGTAATTTGTGCTTGACAAAAATAAAGAACAAGCATCTCTAGTCTCATCTCTTTAAGGCATGATGATTTCTGATCCTTTTGGAGCAGCAGTTTATGAATAACAGTGATCCTATTGCAAGCTTTGTGTTCATGGTTTCAATGCAAGACACAATGAAAATCACCAGTTTTCAGCTATTAGAGAAGCAGTTGATCCCCTCATTGTCATAAAACAATGCATAGGCTCCTGAGTGCTTCATGCTTAATAAGACCACCTCTGGTGCAAACTTCATTCAGAGAAATCCAATTGTTGCAATTTATACTGTATAGTTGCAGAGGGTAAGGAGCACAAGTGAAGGAGAGGCATATTTGGATTTTGGCCAAATCATAATCATATAGTAACAACCTATCTAGTAAACTGTTTGAAACATCAGCAGTCTTCGCTGAATGTTCCCTTCACAAACGGGTATGGTTTTGAGCAAGACAAAGGCCACCATGTAACAGGCCACCACTTGAGACTGAAGCTTCTTAATACAGGATTAAGAGTCCAGACTTCCATGTCAAATTTGAACAGCTTCGCAAACCGGCTTGGAACAGAATCCTCCTGTCATAGTAACCACAAGCCTTGTTATATCAACATTATGAGTTACATATAAACATATAAATGGCAATAGTATGTTGCTCTTAAGTGCATGAAATATAACTTAAATGTTGAGACGCAAAATTACCCAAACAAACATTTTCAAAGTTCTACAATCTCCTAGGCATGGAAGGGTCAGTGACACAAGGCTATCAATCAAAGGCATAAGGCAAATTGTGAGAGTGAAGAACCTAAATCTAAAAAAGAATGCATGTCATTTATTTTTTACGTTTTGCAGGAAGGGGATGGCATTGCAGTAAAATAAAATTTAAAACAAATGAAGAGGATGGCAGGAGAAGACCAAGAAATCAGTGTAATGTGCACGACGCAAAAGATTTACATTGTTCATGTGCTTGGATTCCAGTTCAACCCTTTTGTTTCAAACTAATTCCTTCTCCTTAGACCATAGCAAATCATTTTTTGATTCTTTTGTAAATTGTCACAATGCCATCATTATCAAATTTCTGAGCCCCCTCGGCATGCATGAGCACAACACACTTAGACCTTGGACTTTCATATACTCAACATGAGACATAGATACATGACAATTAGGAAACAATTCCAGCGATTCATTACTGATTTGCACACAAAGATGAATACCTCAACATGAAACTAGTCCCTTTCTTTCAAGACAAACAAAATTAAATAAAACGACTTAAACACATGCAAATTATCTTATACAATTAAATGCTTAATTCCACGCATTCTCACATGCAAACTAAAAAAAGGAGAATTTCTCTACCCTACGCTATTCTCACACCCCTACTTGCATGCTCGGAATGTCCCACTGATGAACTTGAATCTAACTCAAATGGCCTGTGTTGATGTTCATAATAAGCTGGTCAACATGCACAAAGTATGTCTAACTATCAAATATTTTCCATTCTATCTAATCCAAGTCTAAATACTACTTATCAAACAGAATGCGACACCGACTTCAACAACCAAGAAATCAGATGAAAAACAATAAAGAACAAAAATTGAAACACGTACTATCAGCAAATTCATAAACGAAAACTAAGAACTTGTGTGCTCGGGGTCTACCATTGATGAACTTGAATCTAACTCAAATGACCTATCTCGATGTTAATAACAAGCTAAATCAAATTGCTCAACATGCACAAGTATGTCTAACTATCAAGTATTTTCCATTCTATCTAATCCAAGTCTAAGTACTACTTATCAAACTGAATGCGACACCGACTTCAACAACCAAGAAATCAGATGAAAATCAATAAAGAACAAAAATTGAAACGCATACTATCAGCAAATTCATAAATGAAAACTAAGAACTTGCGTGCTTGGGTCAACTCAAATGGCCTATCTTGATGTTACTAATAAACCAAAACAAATTGCCCATCATGTACAAGTATGTCTAACTATCAGGTACTTTCCATTCTATTTAAGTCTAAATACTACTTATCAAACTGAACACAGAACCAACAAATTCAACAACCAAGAAGTCGGATGAAAAACAACAAAGGTCAAAAATTGAAATGCATACTATCAGCAAATTCATAAATGAAACTAAGAACTTGCATGCAGAGCACCAAAATAAAGAGAAAGATCGAACACATACCAATCATTAAGCCTACTCAGCTGCAATGCACATGCTAACGATCAGGTATTTCGCATTCTATCAAATCCTACTTTAACTACTACTTATCAAACACAGATGTAATGCACATACCTATCAGGAAATTCAACAATCAAACTACAAAATCCACGCAAAAGAAAATCAAAAGAAACGAAGAAAAAAATGCGCACCTATCCTTAATGCACTACAAGTCCACTGTCACACAATGCGCAATGGAGGATCCCTTGGGCACACCCAAAACAAGCTTCTCCTTCCACAAGATCTCTCCCACCAATCCCTTTCCCTCCGTTCTGGATATCCTCATCCCGGCACACATGATCTCCATATCCTTCCTCTGCGCCCTGCTCTCCCACACCAAGCACAGCAAACCCCCATAGTTCGCCAACGTAGCCCCATGCAGGAACCTCGGCAGCCCCTTCTCCACTCCTCCCACCGTCAGCCATTGATCCGCCTCGAGATCGTAACCCCTGATCTTGCCCAAATAATCATAGGTGAACAGAAGACCTCCAACCACCGCCGCCCTCCCCCGCCACCCGAGATCCAGTTTCTTCGGCACCGGTCCCCACTTGCCCGCTACCGCATCGAACACCACTCCTCCACGATCCACCACAGCGAGGATCCTCCCGCCGATGACCGCGCACCCGTGCATCCACCTTTCCCGCACTTCCGACGGGCTCGGCACTATATCCCACCCACCACCGCCGGGATGCAACACCTCAGCCCAGGTGTTCGCTGATGGGGTGCAGCCTCCCGCGGCGTAGATCCTGCCGTTGAACGGTGCGGCTGCGGAAAACTCACGGGCGGTGGACATCCGGGGCCCGAGGGACCATCTACGGGAAGCAGCGTCGAAGATCTGGACAACAGCGGAGGAGATACCGTTGAGAGAACCACCGATAAGGTAGAGTTCGTGGGCAAGGGATGCGGTGGCGGCGCCGGAGACCGGGAGGGAGGGGGAGGGGAGCGGGTTGGGGTTGGGGTTGGGGTTGGGAAGGGGATCAACGGGGAACCAGGGGGAGGAGCCGGAGGGGGTACGGGTATTGAGGAGGAGGAGAGGAGAGGAGAGATGGAGGGCGGATCGGAGGGCGACGAGGAGCGGGGAGTGGAGGATGGAGCGCCATGATCGGGAGACGAGAGATAGGGTCGTGTGGGAGGATCGAGGGAGTCGTGCAAGTATTTGGATCGAGATGTCGTCGGGGAGGAAGGGGACGAGGGGAGGCAACGCGATGGCCATCGCTTCACACCGTCCACCGGCGCAACTACGTTGAGCGAGGGAGTTGAAATTTGTGGATCGTATTCGTGAATTTTCTATTAATTTTATTTTTCTGTTTTACTGAAGAGCATAAACTGGATCCGTGGCGCAATGGTAGCGCGTCTGACTCCAGATCAGAAGGTTGCGTGTTCGATTCACGTCGGGTTCAAACCCCAATTATCATCCAGTTTACTTTATTTTTTGCCATACTTTTATTTCGGAATCGGATGGAGTTGGGGTGATGACCTCTTTGGAGGCTGACCTGATGAAGCAAACGCGATCATTATATGATATGATGTGATAACCAAATTTATCATTGAAATTGAAACTGCTGCATAAATATTAACAAAACTCAGTTTGGATGATGTTTGATTTCTCAACTTTTATTTTTGTAACAGTATCACTTTATTTCTGTAACATGAACCAGTGCCAAAAGCCAAACAGCTTCCATCATAGTCTGTTGTAGGTAAAGATCAGGTCTCTGAGTTTCTGTGCTTCAGGCTCTAGCCTGTCAAAAGTCATTGAACTGGGTATTCTCCATCGCCAGTTTCCTAGCTGCAAAAGATAGAGGAGTTACCATTAGCGATAATTGATACTCTACTGCTAAAGTTTAAACTTCCATAGTAGGTCAAGCCCATCTAATATTTGTTTGGCATGTATTTTACAACCACCACCATTAAGAAGCATGCAGGATAACATATGAAAGTAGGAGATGAATCACCTGTGTGGCTGGAGTGTTCATTCTGGCATCACTTCCAAGACCAAGTATGTCTTGCATTGGTATGACGGTGGTGCGAGCAACAGATGCGATAGCAGCATGAATCATTGCCCATGAGATATTCGTTTCATTTGCCATCCAAAGATACTTCTGCGCCTGGATGAAAAGATTGATCCGAGTGTATAACATTCAAGATTCACATTAACTTAGAAATCAAGCAGTAATCAAAGTTCAAGAGTATGAAATCATTGGCATCCCAAGGCTCAAGAGTGCAAGCGCCAGAAAGACTCACACTGTATCTCTCTTTGTTATTTATGTTTTGCCACCAACCTAGAATCTAAAACAAGCAATAAGACGGTCATAATCTTATCTGGAAAAGGCTGCAAAATATCAAGAAATTAACACAGGAGACTAATAAGGCATAGGCTTTTGAAAACTCAGCTGTTAATTACTGCATAGGAAAATTCATAGCAAAAGACCTCACCGTATCATTGTCATGGGTCCCGGTATATACAACTTGATTTGGTTCATGATTGTGGGGCAGATGAGGGTTGTCTGGGTCACTTCCGAAAGCTAAGTTCATGAATAATTAAAAAAAAAAAAAAGAAGACATTGGTTGGATAAGCACATGCCACAAATAAACTCAGGGTAAACTACTTATTCATTACCAAACTGGAGGACAGCCATTCCTGGAGCTCCAATATCTTGCCTTAGCTGAACAACATCCTCTGTTATCACTCCCTTTTATGTTAAAAAACCAACACGTCAGTTAAAAGTACTAATAATAATCCTGCAAAGAGTATTAGAAATTCTGCTTCAAAATGATAAGCCATCAACAAACCAGGTCCTCTGCAATGATATCAATTTTTCCCAGTGCTTTAAAGACGGCATCAAAGAAGGCTTTCCTTGGTCCAGCCTACTGTCAAATGTTGAAATCAGTAACTAAGGGTCAAAAGAGGAAGTCCTGTACCAAACTTATTCTAAACTTCACCTTCCATCTTCCAAAGGTTGCGATCTTTGCTTCTGCGCATGTAAAATATGATAACTCCATTCTATGAAATATGTAAAACAATAACCAGATAAATGTATATTGTGATGCCATTTAAATGAACTAACCAGATGGTACAGCCCAAAACCCAGCAAAGCCTCGAAAATGATCTATCCTGAATTCATCGTAAAGGTCAATTGCACGCTTAATTCTCTGTATCCACCATGCATATCCGTTATGCTCCATAGCTCTCCAATCATACAGAGGACTGTCATATGAGAGATGAATGTGGTTTAACAGTTCAACAAGCAAATTAAAGAACCACGAGAGAAATCTGAACCTGTCCCAAAGCTGACCGGTTTCACTAAAGGCGTCAGGAGGAACACCACTAACAAGGACAGGAAAACCACTCCTATCCTGCCAGAGACAAAAAGCTGGACCAATTAAAGCTAAAACCACACCAATAAGATAGTGACAAAGAAAACTTTCTGTAATAGTAGAGAAATGCTCACCAATAAAAAGGAACTTTTGTTGGCCCAAACATCCGCACTGTGATATCCCACATAAATTGGCATATCACCCATAATCTTAATTCCTAAACCTTTAGCATGTTCACGAACCTTTTGCCATTGCCTTTGGAATAGGAACTGCTCTGCAGTAAATATGTCCATCTGCAACACAAAAAATTTTAACTTTATGACACTTCTCTGGTTTCCTAAAAAGGAAGATAAGATACAGTAACTCGAGTATTTGTTACATTTTACAGCAAGCAAATTTCGACAGATGCTTACAAAGTGTTTTTCGCTTTGATATATCTCTACCAAGGCTCTCAGATGCCGATTTTTTAGGGGTTCGGGCCACTCATGCCAGGAGAATGTATCAACAACGCGATCAATTGCAGCAAAAAAGGCGGCATCCTCAAGCCACCCTGAACATGAAATTTTCTTTAAGAATCAAGTCTCAACGATGATATGCCAACAACTAATTATCATTTTCAAATTCTTAAATAACAACTGCAGCATAGAATTCAATGCAAGCATTCCAGAAGACGTTTCTATTCAAAGACAGGATATAAGGTGGATGAACTGGAAAAATTGATGCCTGGCCTATAGAACCTTTGAAAAAATCATAAGGAACTTATGACTTGTGCATCTGTGGTTAAGAGAGGAAATTTTTCATCACATATAAAAGCCAAACATTGCTCAAAAGATAAACATGCGTGAAGCCTTAGATCCTGGTAAAAATCATATTGCAACTTTATCCCCAACCAGAACATAAATATAAGAAGATGCGGAAAACAAAAAGGAAAACTAGGGAATTCTTCTTTAATGAGGGCCAATGTATTTAATCCTTGCCAGTTTCATATGGTAAACTGAGACACACACCAGCCTTCTTAGTCCTAAAGCATACATCCAAGTTTGAAAAGGACCAAACTAGATCTTCTGTCAGCTTTTTCAAGGAAGGATTTCTGATATGAGTTTAGCAAATCAGCATGAGCCTTTACCTGAAATTCCAGGATCTTTACAAAACCTCTCAAATTCCTCTTTAAGCTTCCCTTGACTTAGAATGAGCCTCTCCGCAGCCTAAGAAAATACATGTGTGTCCAGCAGACATATTATCAATCAATCTCAGCAATATGTGGCATGGGTGAAATAAAATTAATAATTTTAATACTATGAATGCAGATGAGAAAAATGTCATCTGAAAAAGACCATATAGCTTGGCAATTCACTTCATAAAGGTGTACACGACAAAGTGAGAACAGCATGGATTGGTTTCATCCACTTACTTTAGCTATCAAAGGATCCTTTATCTCTGAAATGATTTTGAATTGAACACGCTCCATATCCCTGTAACCAAAGAGGCATGTGTAAGAAGCTCATGAAAAATAAAAATGAACAATTATCAATGAAATATTTTCAAGCATTTTGGGAGATCACATGGGTTCTGGAAGTTCATCCTTCATCAACAATCCATCTTTCACTAACTCTTCAAGTGAAATCAGCAGAGTGTTTCCACAGTTTGCATCCTAAAGACAAAAGTGAGTAATTTCTTCCGACAATATGAAAATAGCAACAAACCAAAACCTTTAACAAGAATTCATTTTTCCTGGAAGTATTATAGAAATCTAAAAGTTTAGATTTGCTTAAAACACCTGGCCGGAATAAGGTGATCCATCTTCATTGGCTCTTCTCCCTGGAGGAACTAGAGGAAGTACCTGGAAACGAAGGTACCAGTTTTCAGAGTATAAATATCCGCAGCAAAGTCGGCTCTTAATGCATTGACATTCAAGCAGGCTACTCTTCATTTACATGAAATGCAGACATTCATCCAAAGGCAAATGAGGGACATAGTGATTAGTACGATAACAAACTAAGCCGACTCAGGACGTTATCAACTTTCTTCAAATAAATTCAACTTCAACTCAACCTGACAAGTCTGACCAACAGACAACTAAACCAAAAACGCATTTCTAAATTGTTAGATGCCATGGATTTCCTATTCCTAAAAGATCAAAAAAGAAAACTTTAATTTTTTTCAACGCACCATTAGTGGGAACATTAACCGAACGCCACCATTATCGTTGACCAGAGACGAGACATAACTCCGAAATTAAGGAAATAATTCAAATGAATCAAAGAGAGGGAGAAAACCTGCCAGACTGAACAACCAGCTGAATGAAGCCAATCCAAGAACCGAATGGCCTCCTCACCGAGATCTCCAATCCCATACGGCCCAGGCAGCGAGCTCGGGTGAAGAAGCACCCCAGCTCTCCTCTTCCCCTCATCCCGAGCCGGAAAATGCGTCCCATAATCCTCCGGCAGGTCCTCCCCCGTGCCCACCACCAAATCTCCCACCACACTCGCACTCGCCGCCGCAGACAAGACGAGACCCAATGGTTGCCGGTGGTCAGCGGCAGATCTCAAACCCACAGCTCGACGACATCCATCCCTTCTCGATATTAAAGGAACCGAGGGTTTGAAGCTGCAAAAGGATCGCAATGTAGCCATTGAACAGCACTCGAGAGATCGATTGCTCGAGATCAACAAGAGAAAAAGAAGACAGACGAGCACACATCACGTGAAAGGAAGCATATGGACGGCGGATGGAATAACACGTGGCCAAGTAAATTTAATAAAAAAACCCCCTCATTTTTACAATATTACCAAAAAAAAAAAAAGAACAACATACATACATACATTTGAAACTAATCACGAACTCAAAAACGAGTTGGTGCCCTTCGTGCGTGTTGCGTGTGAGACGGCCATGGATATCAAAGCCTGACGAAGAAGATGGTGAGCTCGGGGCCATTGTTTCCTTCAGGACTGAGCATGTAGAAGGTCTCAGAGTCTCTAGAGCCAATGGCGTGGTCAAAGGTGGCGCGCACGTAGGCTATCTCGGCGTCAGGGCCATCAGACTCGGACTTGGTGGGGAGAACACCAGCGCCCATGGAGACAGCACGGAGGAGTTCCATGATGGAGAGGTCTTCCTCGTTGGGGTCGCGCCGGAGGCCGTAGCCGTTCTTTTTGCCGTTGGAGAACATAGTCCAGAGTGGCTCGTTCAGTAGTTTTGGGGATGCTGTGCGGTCTTTGACGTTGCCGGGTCTTTTCTCGCATTCTAACGCGATGCGTACCATGCCGGAGCTCATGTCCCGGAGAAGCACTTGGGTTTGCATGGCTAGTTCGACGATCAGAGTTGGAAGACATCTGAATATTAACGAAAAGTTATTCTCATGTATATATAAATCAAAATGGAATGGATTGTCACAAAAAGGGGTTTTTAAAAAAGAAAAAACAAATTTTGGGAAGACCTGGGGGTTTCTTGGATGGAGAGGCTGACGCGGCCTTTGCGATAGCCGAAGAGAGTGCCGGTGACGCGAGAGCTAGAGAGGTTGCGGGAGACGTCGGTGTGGCGGAGATGGGCAGGGGTGAGGCGGCAGGGTTTGCATTTGGGGGTGAAGATGGGGAGGGTGCGGAAGACGGAGCGGACGACGCCAAAGAGGCGGAGAGGGCGGAAGCGGCGGGAGCGGTGGGGTTTGACGAGAGAGACGGATGGACGGGTCATGGAGAGCATCGGCCGGCCCTGGTCTTCCGAGGTGGAGGATTCGCTCTTCCTCGGCTCGTCCATTGGCTCCACGACGGAGCTTCGGAAAGGGACCTTGCCTTCGAAGGGGGGGACGAATTGGCGATGGCTCGGGTTCTGGTTTTTATCTCGAGGGTTTCGACCAAGTCTCGCGGCCCGCCGTGGCTTTTGTGTTTCTTGTAATCATGCTGCAAATTAAGATAAATGTTTGTTTTTTTTTTTCAAACACTCCATCTATTTTAAGGATTTTCTCTGACATTAAAAATAGTAATAAATTTAGAGGTGTTCTCCTTTAAGGTGAAAATATCACTTCACCGTTGTTTTAGTTCATGTTTATTTTGACTTTTACCCTTTCTTTTTTCATTGAAAAGAAAGAAAAATAAGCATTTTCTTATTGAGGTAACAACCCTCGCATGTTCGAGATGTATTTATGCTTTCTTCATTGGTTGTACACTAAAGAAGATGATTTTCACCAAACCTCATTGCAGAGGTCTCCCTACTCTCTATATGTTGCTTTATTACAATAGATAGAGAATTTAATCCAATTTACATCTCATATTTACAACGGAATCGCCTCGTTTGCCCTGCGACTACAAAATTTCAACTCTTCCACTAAATTTTGATGCATTGAACAACTCGGAAGCCCGGACAAACACATCTGGCAAACAAATGCATACATGGAAGCCCTCCCGGTCAGAATTTGGTATAACCCTTTACTGTCCTGCCTTGAAGCAGCCAGTGAAACCACAATAATCTTTTTCAATCTGCCTACAACTGCAGACAACTGGGGATGAAAACCAAACACCAGTTCATGCACCAGCTGCTCCCTCAGTTTGGAGTTTTTTCCTCCTAACCACTTCTGTGACTGTTGCATTACAAAAGAAACATCTCTCGCCATTCAAAAGGTGTCGGGTTATGCAGCTGAAGCAGGACGTATGGTTGCAAGGCTTAAACATGGCATCTGAATCACAGGCATAGCAGATGCAACAGCAATTCTCCATTTCATCCTCACTGCCGCCAACCTTTTCTTTTGATCTACTCATTAGGTAGTTTGAGAATTCCTCCAACTGTGCAAGTTTCGCAAGAGAAGCATCCCCTTTTAATACACCACTCTGCAAAAAAGAAGAAATCAGAAGAATATTACAGAAGGTGCAGTTGCACAACTTGCTAAATCTAAAAAATTTAAGTTGAACGCCAAATAAGGCCTGCCCATAATTGTATTCTCTGAAACTATAGTTGATACAAAGCTAACAGTCAATGGTTCATTTTAACATCCTTTGTGTCTGCATAGTGTTGAAATCTAGTTGTTCCCGCTTGCTATACAGGAGAAATTTAGCACCAAATAGAAGAGACAGGATATTTTTTTGTTTCAATGCACTTAGAGAATGCCAAGATGATAACCAGAACTAACCAAGTAAATACTGAGCTTTTGTGATAAATTGACAGGCATAATAGAGTAAATCACTCAAACATAATTTTTAATGGTTTCACAAAGTTTTTCTAGTGAGCTCAATCACTAATCCCTTGATCATAAATACTCATGAGGCAGATGAGAAACAAAAGAATACAGGAAGATTACCCAGTTATAGCCCAACAGGTATTGAATTCCACAATGGACAGTTGTTGGGCAGTCCATGCTTGCAAATACCCCTATAATATCATTTAGTTCACCCTGGACTCGATTAGAACTTGAATCCATAAGGTTAAGGATTATCCCAACAAGTGGTGCCAAGATGGTAGTCCTGTTTGTCTTCTCTTGAAATTGGCCAGGTCTGCGAAGAGACCTGCTGAAAAGAAATTAGAAACGATTAAAAAAAAAAGACAGATAAAAGAATGGCTATAGCAGACGGTAGCCTGAAGAAATCGTATATAAAAGGACAAAAAGAACAGCACTACAAAATACTGAAGAAAGAACTTGTCCATTCGCTAACTAACATCAATCTGTTAAAAATATTCAACTATCACTCATGCGCTTATGCCAGCTTTTCAGCACCATCTCATCTGATTCTAACATTCATTCATCATAACTAACCTGTCTTTGTCTACACGAGCTTGAGCATTTCAACTCTTTTTTAGCACCTACTTTAAAAAATGTAAAACATTTCATACTTTTTAGGTTCTGAAACAACTTACAAGTCAAAAAACTCAGCATCTGCAACTGAAATTATGTGATTCAGAATAAAGATGATCAACTCAGTTAGCCTTCGAAGATTCATAACAGGTCCACAAAGGAATGCTTGAGGAATTTCACGCGTGCAGAATTCCAATACCCGTGCAAGATTACATGAAATGTCAAAAATAACACCACATTTTCTTTGCTGTAGGTCAGCAATCTGCAAGTGACAAAAGTACTCCAATTCATGATACAGTGAATATTCATATGAGGCCCGTTATAACTATCTAAAATAGTAAGCCAGAAAATCAAAAGTTCAAGAAGAGAATACAGTCCTCTAAAGTATAAAAACATTCAATGTAATTCAGCACAAACATGTGCCATTGAATAGCCAATGACCAAAAAGACTACAGACAGATACATATGAAGAGCTAAGAACAGTTTACATTTTCAGTTGCTACAGAGAATGGCTTCATTGATTCATATAAAAGACATGTATTTTCAAAATATTAATATCAGCAAAAATGGCATTTCATGAAACCTTAGAATAAGCATATAAATACGGGAAAAAGTCAGGTGCAAATCGCAGATGAGAACAAACCTGATTGTCCTGCATTTCTCGGATGGATACAGAGAATTCCGTCATTGTCCAGCTAAGAGTGTTGAAAAGTCTATTGAGAAAAGAAGAGAATAATTCTTCATTATGGATGCAGATCTCTCGTAGTAATACCTTCAAGTGAAAACAATGAAAGAAAGATTAACAAGTCGACATGAAAAAAGAGCCTGTAACAGCACCATCACAAAAAAAAGGTCACCCAACCTGGAAAAGCAGTGATGCAGATGATTCTGCATGCTTTGTGGAGCCAAATCCAGAACCCTTGCAAAGACGTACCAGTATGTTTGTAACTGGTATCCATGATCTGTTATCAAATGATAACAGTAGTGCCTTTGGCATCCTTTGGACAGCTTCCTTGTTCATTTCAAAAGCAGCCAAATAGTCCTTGTACTGCACCAAGACTGACATTGATTGCAGAAGAAGATCTTTTATATCAGCGCTTGATATTCGTGGATCATTGAAGTGCTTGACCACAAAAGTGACCTATAATAACAACAATAAATTTTTTTATGAATTTCCAAGCCAAAGGATTTGGTATAGACTACACTATTACAAAAAAACACATCTAATTAACCATGGCGCACAATTATTTTCTTACTCCAGCAATAAATCTAGTTGTTTAGTACTTCCTCCTTTTTTATGGCAGAGTATAACCAAGTACAAGTAGGATACATTCACAGTATTCCGCAATTTCCTACTACTTGGATGAGGACTCAAGCATTCATAACCATCCACTCTGTCAAACATCTGGACTCAGTCACAGTTTGGATACCAAAGACTACTAAATAGAATTCTAACCGACTGCCATAAATAAGACTCTACAAGGATCAAGCTTAATCGGGCTGAGTTCAGCTCAAGCACCACTTGAAATTGAGCAACTCGCGCTTGACTAGAAATTAGCTCAAAAAAGTTCATTCAAGCTCAGCTCAATTTTAATTTCAAAAGATCATGCTTTGCTTGATTCGGTTTGAGATTATAATCGAATGGACTTATTTTCAAGAAATCCGAATTTTAGTAGATAATTTTAAACAAAAACTTCAGCTTGTTTATTGTTTTTAAAGATGAACAATAGAAATTATGTAATATTTTTTATATAATGGCATATTCTATAACGATATTGTGTATTATAAATATATAAAATTATAATATATTTACATATTTCGAGCTGGCGAGCTAAGATCAAACAAGCCCAGCTTGGCATGAAGTGCAAGAGCTTGAAATTTCCAGCTGAACTCAAGCTTTTAGCAAGCATAAATCAAGCTGCTCACAGATAGCTTGATAATTGACAGCCATAGGAAAATTTTCACATAGAAAGCAAAATCACCTTTTCATGACTTCATTTAAACATCTATTTCACATCATATATAAAATTCATAGGTCCAGAATCACTTAAAGTTCGAAATAAAAATCATTTACATGGTCAATGATGTAAATCAATTTACCACACAAACTTAAGCATTTGCCATTTTGGTTAAAAAAATAAACAAAAAGAGGCAACGGGTATTTAGCTTAAATCAATTACATTAACATACTAGCTTCACCATCTAACCAGCCATATCAAAAGAAAATAATGTCGAGAGAGGATAACAAGTCTGAAAGAATAATCAGCACACAGGCACAGATAAATGTACAACTGACTAACCCTCCAAACATTGGCATTTGAATCATAAGAAAGAGAAAATTTAACTTGGAGAAACAAAGACTTTCCAACATAAATTACAGAGTAATGATCTACACCAAACCAAAGTCTTATGAGATTTAGAAAGTCGATGAAGTTGGAATGACTTGTTAATAGTAGAGAAGTAGAGAACACTATAGCATGTTTTGTTTAAGTTGACGAACTTGCAGTGCAAAAGGATTCAAATGAAAATAACAATATTCCTTCTTGGTTGGATGTAAGGGGAGATGCATCATCTTTATTATATGGCTGACTTACAACTATGATAACTTAAGCATTACTAATTTAAGATTTGAGTTGGGCTGGCCAAAAACTGACTTGAGAAAGTTTGACCAAAGTGGCTTACAAGTGCATTACGCTCGTGTTGAGCATTATTCAGACCCTAAATGAATGTTGTGAAGCCTTAACTGGATCCAAGGTAGAACTAATTGCCTTAGACTTATGCGATCATCTCTAAACCCAAATGAGTTAGAAATGCAAACAATTTGAATTACAACCTAGTCATAAATCAAAAAGCTGCACTTCGGCCTCTTGATGCCGGTCTATTAACATGTAAGTAAAGATCTTGCACCAAACCAAAGAAAAGGAATTGTCAGTTACCTATAGAAGGACCGACTTACATCCATTTATACATAACCAACAGTCACTAAATGTAAATATGTGATAAAGGAAGATGTGAGAAACAAACAAGATGATCGGCACATACAAATGAAGCAAGCCCCTGCTTGATAAAAACTCCAGAAGAAACAAATGGAGGATCACTCTTACGTAACGCATGAAAACAGTCAACCTGCATATATTGCAAAGGGAGTCATGACAAGAAACTCAACATCATCAGCTGAGAAGACATTGCTGTAAATTAAACTTAAGGAAGGAGGAACAGAAATAACATACCAGTGCTTCCAGATAAAATTCAGGGATATAAAGGAATAAGGAATCGATATCACTAAGCACCAACAACAACTGCACAACCCACATGCATGTAGCATACATTCCCCTTTGCTTCCACCTCGCAAATAAGGAAACACGGTACCTGCAATAAATAACCACGATAAGTTGAGCAGACCACAAGACCAGCAGAATAATATAAATAATATTTGTGGAACATTTGCTCCTTAGCAGGCGTAATGCAAAATTCATCTGCTCCATATATACATCAAACACCAAGTTAAGCACATTTGACCATCACGCATGCCTTGTGAAGGAAACAATCTACAAAAAACAGACAGATGGGCATGCAGTAGATATGAACCAGACTTTTGAAGTTGAACCAAAATCTAATTTTGGTGAAGTCAGGTTAAAAAGTCAAGTGACAAGTTGATTTGCATACTACACAATTAAAAAATAAATATGGATCTGCAAAACCAGATAATAATAATAACTAAGTTTCCACTACCAAAACTCAAAAGAATGAAAAGCTTATCTGCTCAAATTTCATGAAGCATTAAGTAGGTCAATAAAATCTGGCAAGTTAGTGTAGCTAGAAAATAAATAAAGAATTGCAAAGCAATACAAAAGATAACCAAGTTGCTTGTCCATAATCTCAAAGAACCAAAAATGAGAAGAGAAGAACTGAAATAATTACTGCAAGATTTATTGTATAGCGGCCTAACCATGCACATTGCCGAACACAATCAACCAATTCTTCTCGATAAACATTGCGTGCTTCTTTCAATCGCTTTACTTGCTCCATGCAAGGCTTTTCTCTTATTTGTTTATCTGTATCATCTAATAGAGTAATTGACTGTGACTGATGAGACATGTAGTAGAATGCCTGCGTCAAATGTTGAGGCACACACATAAAATACCAGAATCAGACAGTTAAACACGAAAGTAAACACTGAAAATAAGAATTTCATGAGTAGTTCAACAACGAAGAACCCAACAAATAAGAGGGGAATACAAGTTCTGTTGGGCATCAAATCATAAGTTAAAGGTAGCAGCTTTATAAGACATTGGCAGATGTCAAATAAAAGAGTAAATTGCCACCAGACACACTGTACCTGAGGGTCTTAAAAGCATCACTAGTTACAAAGGAGATAAACCATGTCCTAGAGAACTAAGACGTAGGCCTGGAGCTCTCCTAGCTGGTTGGCCCCAAATATAGAAAAAGAGATAACTGTGATTTTCTGATGAATCTCTGTCATGAACATTGAAGCCAAATTTCATCAAGAGATCCTGGATTTTTTCTAGAAAAGGACAGCCAACTGCTGAGAACATAAATTGATTGACGAAAGAAGTGGATAGATCATAGTTTCTACCATATGCTAATGCGCATTTATGGTTGATCTTGTTGCAGAACATCAACATCCCTACATTGGATCTTGACCTCAGATGCTTACACAATATAATGGGTGCACACCCCCACTATCAGAGTAACTGATCTTCTCATATTGGCTAAATAGTAAACATCAACATAAATAAATAAATTCGGGCCTTGCATCATATAAGCCTAAGCTTTTGGCTTAAATTAAGCTAATATGATGTGTTTGGTTTGCATCTAACTTGGTGGTAAAGCTTGGCTAATTTGTTTGTTTGCAACATGATAGCTAAAATAAACTAGCATAGGCTTCTGAATTGGATCATGTGCAGGTAATATGTGATTGGTTTACAACTAACACAAGGTTCCCCAAGTAGGAAAGGAAAGTATGTCCAAACCAATCAATTCCACTACGAAGAAAATTTAGAAAATCACGCATGAAGGCTCTCCTTTAAAAATTAGCAATTTATGTGCCAAGATTATCTCATGAATCACTTAAAAAAAGGGTAAAAAGTCATAGACTGATACATGTAATAGATAAAGAGTATTTCAAGATACTTGCCTGCCGAAAGTTTGGCGCAACACCCAAATGGTACAGCAAAAGCATCACATGAAGCAACTCTTCTTCTCTTAGCATACCAGCAGAAGACTGACTTGTAGTAGGTGGATTTTCTAAATATTGCAATGACAGGTAAGCAAAATCAGCTTCTGTATGGTTGCTTGTACTAGGTTTGTCCACAATCTCATCACTCAAACTTCCGGCGTTACATTCTGCTGCAACATTAGCTGATCTATCAGAAATAGAACTGCAAGGACCCTTCGAACTTCTAGCTGTATATCTGATATTATCCTTTAGTATTCTTGTACTATCAACATCAGATATTGCACAACAACAAGGTTTCTGCCTTGTAGAATGTGTTACTTTTGTATCTTCATCGTCCATACAGCCTTCTTCCCACTTAACTTCAGTTTCCACCTCACTGATAGGGTTGGACTTGATTAAATGACTCATTGATCCCCCAAGCCTGGAAAATCCACTATAATATGGACTTTCTTTAAGAAAGAGGCCCACAGGAAAGCTTCTTCTTCCACTCCTGTGAAGAAAACCACCATCAGTTGCAGTGATAGTTCTTGATCCCTTTAAAGACCAAGATGCCTCTTCCAAAGTAAGACCTTCAGATAAAAAATGAAGAATCACAGAGTATAAAGAAGCTAGTGCTGAATTGCCAGAAACACTAGCAGGTGTCATCTTGTGGTCAGCACCTCTTATCTTCCGTATGAAACTCTGTAAAAATGACCTAAACACAGAACCAGGCTGCTGAGACTTCGTGGGTGGAATAAAGTGTATGATCAAGAGGCAAAGCTCACGGTGCATCTCTTCAATCTGCAAGTTAAACAAGGTTACTGCTGATGGTAAATAACAAGAAGAAGTTTCCCTACAGCCCCTATGTATTAAGTATAAAACATATGATATTGGCTTTATAAAGACGAAAAGTAGCAGCATCTTGAACCATACAAATGGGGGAAAAAAGTTGCCTTCGTATTAAACATGGGCAAGATACAAAATGCAGCTATCTACTTATGCAAGTGATCCATCCACACTACAACCAAAACTTGACTTTTGCTTATAATTTATGATCGAATTCTAATAGATTAAAAACAGTATGAAATCTATAATCTAAAGAGAATAGATTCAAGAAGTATGGAGGTCAAATATCGGTGCTAGCCGAGCCAACAAGCAGGAATTTATATTCAAAGTATTAGTTTTCAAGAAATATGTAGAGCATTATTGTCTTTATGCTTAAACCAATACCGAAAAAGCCAAGCCGCTACCATGTAATTTTATGTTCACAGTACTGGTTTTCAAGATAAATATAGTGTTATTTTGTCTCATGACGACCTATACTTTATGCCAGAACCAATACCAATGTGTCCTGGAGAAGTTAAATGAAAATTATCCGAGATATATATTTAACATGGTTAAGAGAGAGAGAGAGAGAGAGAGAGAGAGAGAATAAGGGGTTACAACAAAATTATTACTTAAAGCCAAAAAATAATTACTTAAGAATTATAGTGTATAAACACTGATAAAACAACAGGAAGTTACCTTATCGAATGCTCCAGCCAATGCTGTTGTTGTCAACATCATGCTACTTTCAGAGCCAATATCCTCAGATGAGCCTGGCCACCAAACAGATGGTATCATGCATTGCAGATCTTGCTTATTTGGGCACTTTCTGGAGAGAAAACCTTCCAAAGTAAACTCAAAATCAACTGAGATCCACCATGAACTCATAACTGCTGCATTCCTAAGAACATGGCAAGCCAGTGCAAGATAAGGGTAAGATCCAGAATAAGGGCAATCTGTGAGAATCAAAGGTGCCGTTTTACAACCATAAGACAATGCCGCAATAAGATGCTGAAACATTGACTTTGATCCCGGAAACTTGAGAAAAAGGTCAAGAACCTGATCCAGACTAGCATAATTATGAGGTGCTTGCACTCCAAATATTTCTAGTAAAAATGTCTTAACTGCACCCCATGAAATATATTCACTGCTATCATTTGTGCCGATTGCAGCAAAGAATTCACTGCAGATCCCCTGAGAAATTGGATGAAATAATCCTTCAAGTGGCACAAACCTCTTAAACCTTCTCAATTTCTCAAAGTATGATGAATCGGGCTTATCCAACCGCTGCACCTCCACTAGCCTGGACAAACATTGGAGCAAGTAGTAGGCATATAACAGCATGGTAGGAGGTTCCTCGATAGGATTGAATCCATCAATGGGGAACTTAAATGGGTGTGATCCAAAGTTCAAATCACAGCACTCGCCCTCAGATAAGGAAACTGCAGGAAAATAACCAAAACCAGGCTCCATTGTAAGTATTCCATCAAAAGCTACTCCAAGGGAAACTCCATTTCTATAGAAGGAAATCTCATTTGACTCCAGATTAATGCAGCAACCAATGACATCCCCAACAGCCCAAGACTGGCCATAAGATCTAGCATCCATGTTCCATTTGCTCACCCTCTTACCATCAAATGCATAAGAATTTTCAGCATCTCCCACACCCTTGTGATAAGTAAAGGGACAGGAGATAGTGGCCCAACCAAGCTGCTGGATCCCAGCAGTCTCCAATGTCACTTCATACATCCATTTTCCTTTCCACACATTCGCATTCACTCGGACACTACTGAACACTGCCAAGCTTTCAATCAGTAATGGATATCTTACAATTCTAATGTCCCCACAAATACTTATGCTGTCTATGACAATCTTGTTCCGCCCAGACCCAGGGTTGGTTATTGTTATTCCATCCCGTTGAAGGGAACAAGAACCTGATCCATCCTCAAATCTTGGCAGCTGGTCCCTCAAAAGTAACCGGATGGAATTAACATCAATTGACGTAGATGGTGAATGGATCGATTTGTGTGGGAGATCAAATATGTATTCAAGAGTGCGCTCGACAGATTGGTGACCAATGTCATCGCGACAGGAAACTAAGTGTGATTTATTATAATTTACGCACTGTTCATCACCCGACAATATAACTGCCAGACCCGAAGAAAAGCCATTCACTTTAGATCCCTCTCCCGCCATTTAACTTCAGCAAATACTGCTGTTGGGACTTTACGCTAAATATCAATATAAATATATATATTCACACGAAGCAAATGCTACACTTTTCTTCAAATATGATTTCCCCTTCAAACGGCTATAAAATCAAACACTGAATAACCATTCAAATCAGCACCTCTCATAGTTGACAGGAAACCTACAACAAAAGGAAGCAATCCAGCCATATGCTTATAAATAAAACAAACTTTTCAATATGCCAAAGAAAATAGAAGGATTCAAGAACTTGATAATTAGAGGGAGAGAGGAAAAATACTAATGAATTTGAACACGAACTCCGATTGAGACCCTCGGTATACACGCAACACAGAACAAACTCATCAAATAATTCAATAAAAGCCACAAATCCACAAAATTTTACGAAACACCAAACGAACAGCTCAATAACTTTGGAAGCACTCCACTCGGACATCCATTAACAGGGAATACAGCGAAAGGGGGGACGATGAGAACTTACATCAGTGAACGGAAGCTGTGCCCATCGCGAACCGAGAGCGATGAGGAGAGATTAGGGTTTCATATCGGAGGATTTGAAGGCGGCGGTGGAGAATTAGGGCATGCGGACGCCATTGCTTGGAATTAAACGGCAAAAAACGGAGAAACGAGTACGAAAACGAGAACGAAAACGCGAGTTAAGAGAGTTAGACGGTTTTGATTCTCCCTCGAGGCCGCGCCACGTCAGACCCCGACCGCTGCCTCGAACGTGCTGATCACGTGCGTCCCGTGATCGTGTGGCTCAGAGGGCGTTTACGTGGCTTTCATCCATCGCTCCTTTTTCACTGGCGCCAGCCCTAGTGAAGCCAGAGAGAAGCCGCACGTGTGAGAAGCTTCAATCATCTCGTGTTCTTCTTTCTTCTCGGCTCACCCGAATTATTGAGATGAGAAATTGAGGACTGGTATGAATAAGTGCCGGTGAGGTTACCGCCTTCAATTGCTACTTCTGGCTTCCAAACTATTCGGAGGACTTCGCCATTGTCTCTCCGACAACCAGGTGGCAAAATTATGGGGGAAGTGCCAATCGTTTATTCATAATAATAATTTCTCTTTCTTAATATATATATTTTATTTATTTATTTATTTATTTATTTACTTGTCTGAATTATTAATGCATTAAATTGCCAAAATTTATGTGTACTCTTTTACAAGTTATTCTCTCAAGGACAAACAATTTATGAAGGATTTGGATTTTTTTTTGTAAACAAAAAAACACCTAAAGCGTATGCCATGGTTTCCATTTAATAACCTTTTATTTAAAATTTTTAATATTATGTGGCATTTTTTAAAATATGACCCACCACCGTGAGCGATCCTATTACATAATCAAGACTTTAATAATAAATAGTGTGTATTTATGGTTTCTCAGCAAAATAAAGATATAATAATTTTTTATTTTTAAATTATGTGGTTTGTTCAGCAAGTAAAAAAAAAAACATGTTAACAAATCATTAATAGTGGTAACTGAAGATACCAAAATTGTCATTTTATTTTAAAACTGGGTCATGTGATATATAATAAAAATATTTTTTTTAAGTTTATTAATCACTCCTAAAATTCTATTAAACAAAAAAAACTTAAATATCAAAACCAAACAAAAAAAATCATGTTTGTTTTAACGCAAGGTGAGAGTTTTTAAATGAATTAACGAATTTGTCTATGTGAAAAAAAAAATTACCCACTATTAGCGGTTTTTTTAGCCGAAAAAATCATATAGTTTAAAAGCTAAAAAAAATCTCGGAAACCATGAGATTTTTTTTATACTTTCATATCATGATAAATGTTGATATTATTTAAAATGAAGCCTTGATCACTTCCAAAGAAGAGGTAGATAATTTAGAACATGATTAGTCTACTACCATTAGTTGAATTAATTCATGTGTGATCATTGTGTATGATGTATTATTTTTTTCACTTTTTATGTACCATATGGTTAAGGCCCTATAATTTATATAATCTAATGAACACATGTGGTTTATTTATTGCATTAAAAAAATATAGTTCATTTTCTATCTCAAAATGACAGCAAAAGCAGAGATCTTTTTATATAAATAATTTACCTTATAAATATACATATTATTTTTTAGAGCACAAAGAAATTAAAAATAAATAAATAAATAAATAAACAATTGATTATATATGGCGAGAAAGTGATAAGCTATTCTATTGGCAAAAGCATAAAAGGGATCATTTTCCCCTATTTTATAATTAACAAAAAATAAATAAATAAAAAGGTGTGCTTGTGTGGTAGATGGCGAGACACCTGGGATTCGAGATGCGCGTACGGAGGGAATTGAGTGGCTGATGATGGGGCGGTTGTAGTTTGATCACGGGATGGGTTGTCATTCGTGAAGAGACGCAGCACGGAACTCGGAACCAAACCCCACAAGAAGCTGGCGCGCATCATTGAAAATGAAGCATTAGAAACTTCCCAAACGGAACGGACCCCACTCGCTACTGTGACCACACCCACACGCCTCTCGTGCTGCTTTTATCAAAAATAAAATGACAAATTATGTGTGATATTGATTTTTACTGAAGAGAAATTCAAACTTCAGTTTTGTCAAGAAAAACGAAATTTTTAATGGGCTCGCTAAACTAAACAGGGATGTGCACACTCGACTGCGGCCTGTGGGACCTGCGAGGCGTCTTCATGGGGGACCCAAGTGCCAATTGACCCAAAGACTGTTGATTAAATTCAAACTTCAGTTGGCATGGAGTGAAAACATAAAGGTATCTTGAGTTGATTTAGTAATTTTATATTTGTGTATTTCTTTAATATATGATTTATTCATATTTTATATAATTTTCTTTATGGGTAATCTATTGATCAATTGACACTAATCTCATGTGCATGTGCTTTGTGTTCTTGATAAGGATGTGGGTTCCAACATCAACTCATAGAAGGTGATGATGGTATAATTGCATTGGTGTGGTAACTCTATACTTGTGTATATCTCTGATATGTGATTTGTCCATATTTTATATAATAATAATAATAATAATAATAATGATGATGATTTGCTTTTTTGCCTTTCAAACTATGAGCATGTTTTTAAACTATATTTGTGACATGATAATTTCATTCAGTGATGTTAAATTAATAACTAGCATGGATTTCCGGGCTTACGCTCCAGAATTCGTTTGTTCACATGTAAATTGTAATAATATTCTTAAAAAATAAACTCATTAATAATTGTAATAAAAAAGTGCCATTTTAAGAAATCATGTTCACAATTATTAATTTATCTTTTTGCAGTGATTAAATTTACTTAACAAACAACAACTAAAATTCAATAATGTGCATGTAATTCAAATTAATAGCATATACCAATGACTGAATATATGTAGTTTGGCAAGAATGTGGCTTTCAATCCTCCAACTTAAGTATAAACTATGACGTTAAGTGGTATTAAGAAATTTGCGGGATAGATGTTCACACTAGTTAGTGAATTAATAATTACAGAACTACAAAAAAGAATCAGAACAATTCTTATGCAAACTGTTGCTTTACATGATCCTATATATATATTTAAGACTAATCTTTAGTTTCAGGTTTCTTAAAGAATTTGAAAAAAAAAATACTGTAAGTGTGATACTTCATATCAGGTTACCATATATTAGGTAGCAAAGCAAGGCCTTAAAGTGTTCATCAATGTGTTTGATCAAATCCAGACTCTCTCCTTTTATCTCGTTGTTATGCTCCAAAGAGGGCACCTAAATTAAAAATAACACTTATAAGTATGTTGCAGAGAAATCTTAATTAAAAAATATAAAACACACAAACACAAAGTATGATGAACATCACAAACACTAAATTAATGAAAAAACAAAACCAAGTTATGCACAACTTAGAAAACAAAATTTTAATCCAAATAAACATGAATCAAATACCCTATTTTAATAATAAACTTTCTCCTTGAACCAAGAAGACCTATTTTGCAAATCAATAAGGATATATATTTTTTTCTCCTGTAATGTCAACTTAGAGTGATATACAAAGCTCAAACATCAAAAATCTCATACATCACCTCTAAGTGCAGAACCTTCATATTGATCACCAATTTCTATCGGTTTTAGATGCTATGTACCTGCAAAAAACTTGTGGCATGTGTTTATCATTAATTGGTTCATCAAGTATTAAGGGGGAAAAAAAACAAACATAGAGAATAATCAAATTTACCTATGTAAACTCATCTTTCTGTCCAAAACTGCAAAACAAGCATAAAGCAATCATAGAAAGTATAATGAGTGTTTTGTGCTATGAGAAACTAACGCAAGCATTGAAGAAGAGACCCATTTGTTTATTTGTGATGAGATGGGTGCAGAGCTTCCAAACATGTGAAAACTTTATCGGCAAGTGGCCGAGAGAAACGGTTTAAATCAAAAGTAAAAAAATATGATATCATCAAACGGTTAAAATTTAAAGTTAACAAACATAATCCATCTTTTAACCAGACAACCAATTAAAACTTGACAAACGGCTCACTGCTAGGGGATAACAAACATAATCAATCTTTTAACCAAACAACCAATTAAAACTTGGCTAATGGCTTTAAAAATACGACAAGGGATGAATGTTATATGATTATTATATTATTATATTATATAATATATATATTATCTGGATTTTCATGTGTTGTTTGTTGTCATGTTAATTTTGTGCATTATTGACATTGTACGATCAATTTTTTTTCTTAATTGGGAAAACATTTTGGTTCGTTTATATTGATTTAATATTATCTAGTGAAATTAGTTTGACGTCAGTGCACCAATTTGTAAATAAGAATATAATTTATGGATTAAATTATTTATTTAGAAGTTCGTAAATTGAAGAGCACATTCATGCATAAGGCTGATTATTTTTTGGTTTATTTGACAAAAGTTTATGATGTTAAGTGTTTATTTTTACTGAAATGATATCTTTAAATTTAATATAAGTAGAGTGAAGACACATATGTATAATAAAGATTTTACTTCACTCTTATGCATATTTCTAGCATGTGATTCGTTAACATTTTGTTTTTTTATAAAATTTCATGTATAAATAGACATTATTTGATTTTTGATTTTAAAATTTTTAAATATAATTATAGATAATTTATTTCAAAATCTAAATTTTGTCACACAGTGCATTCATTGGCTTGGTGCAGTGTACTCAGTGCATGGAAGATCGTTTTAATTTGGAGATTGATTGAAAGATGAAAGAAAATAGTACATATATATAATATAAAAAATAAAAAAGTGCATATTTATCAACATTAATAAATAAAAAATCACTTCATTTAGACACTGCAGGTATAAAAATTATTTTAAAGCAATAAAGTTCATTTTTTTTTTAAATTTAAATATTTATTTAATTTAAAAAAAATTTACATTTTAAATTTTTGTTAACTGTCATTCTACGCATAAAAATATATTTTAAAAGAAGTCATATGCCAAATGAATTTTTAAAACATTTTTTTATACATAGCTAAGGGATTCTTTTAATAAATATCAAGATAGGGAAACAAAATTTGATTTAATTAATATTGATAAAACTACATATTTTTAAAACATTTGTTATTGATAATAAGTATTTTATTAATATTAATAAAACTTTTAAAATTGATTAATAAATACATTGATATCAAAAATCAATGTTTTTAAATAAAAATAGCTTTAAAAGGCACCATTATCTGGTTAAAAATAGTACTTATCGTAACCAAACACAGTGCTAGTGTTACTAATTCTTATGCATGATCCAAAATTTGACTTTGTTTGAAAACATGATTAAAGATTTAAGATGTGCATATAAAATATTTTTTTTAAAAAAATGTGGTTAGTGTTTCAAGCATGGAACTGGGAAT